>JAJIBD010008004.1:0-81699 GCA_021461705.1 Cryptotis parvus
TGCTTTGAGAACTTCTTTACCAGGAGAGGACACTCTTGGGGCCCAAGATCTGCTTACCAAAGGTTTGGGTATAGGGCCTTTCAAGTGAAAATTGAGTTCTTTGCATTTCTTAACAATTGACAAGAATGTTACAGAGAATGCAAGGATCTTACAGAGGGTGTGGCTGGTTAGTATCTGACCTTTAGCCTTAGGCATTGCTTAGTCTCTGCTGGAGTTGAAACCCTGGGGAAGAATTTCCTGGTCCTAGGAATTGCTAACTTCCCTTCCTCAGGAAGAGCCCTAGGATTGAAGGGAGCATTTATGTAAAATGGAATCTTGGGTGTGGGAGTGCCCTAAGGTGATGGGGACTGCTAAGGCTGGATTGCTGGAAAAAGGCAAATGGTGACCCCTCTTTCCCTGGCCTGTGTGCTGAGGGAGTAAGCCCTGAGTCCTGTGACTCAGTCTGTGGAAAAACCTCACAAAGGGGGCTTGGACTTCGTTGCTTTCTGAGAAAAGCAGGAGCCCTTCAAAGCTTTGTGAAGACCTTTCCAAAGGCTTCCAGCATCTTCGCACATCTGCTACGTGCAGCTGAAACACTTTTTTTGTCCTGTTGCTCAGGTTGAAAGAAGGCAGAAACCCCCTTTCCCAATCGGGGCAGGCCTACTCATGGAAAGTTACCAATTTAGGGCCTGAGTGTCCTTTTCATCTTGAAGTAACCTTTTGTTATCTACAAAAGGCCCAGAACAGATTCCTGTTAGAGGTTATAAGACCCCCGCCCAGAATCTACTATCTGGCCTGAATTGCCTGGATTGCATTCCTGCACGCACACATAGCCGTTGCTGACCCATGATCCCCACGTGTGTATCTAGCCGCACCAAATATAGAAAGAAGTATTAAAAATGACCTGATTGGTGGGGGAATGGTTACTTGGTACAAAGTGATTGGCTGCCTGCCTGCGCAGACCTTGATGTAATATTTTAAATCTACTGGATGGTTATGCGCGGGCTTTTCTGTAGCGGCCAGGGAACTATCTCTTAAAAGATCCTCCCTGGAAGGAGGCTCGGGGCTCTTAGCCACTGACCACTTGGGGTCATGCTGTGGGCCCGAGTATACTCGTTTATTAATAAAACCCTTGCTTTTGCATAGGACCCGGTCTCTCAGAGTTTTCCTTGGTAAGTGCGGCGCTCCGAGGCTCCCAGTCAGTCACCCCATCGGGTGGCCAACTCTTTCAAGGTCACACTTGATTCTCTGTCTCAGTGGCAACACAGCCATTCTCAGGGTACTTGATTCTGGCCCTTGTGGCGTTCTGTTCCAGAAGCCTTTTGAATAAGTCACAGGAATCTCTCCGTATTTCTGCCTGTATCTTAGTTCTTCCTATCTGGGGTATTAATTCCAGGCATAAATCTGTTTGTAAGGACCCGTCGGTACTCATCAATACACTAGCTCGGCTCTTCACACGCTACCTTTCGAGATGCAAGGTACCCTCCAAATGGAAAACCAGCAGGACAGTTCTACTGTTTAAGAAGGGAAACATTCACGACATCCGCAACTATCTCTCCTCATCTGCCTGTTGTCCGTCATCTATAGCTGTTTACATGAGTCATCCTGAAAGGGATTGGCAGAACACTAGATGAAGGACAACCATGTGAGCAAGCAGGTTTCCGGAAAGGATTCAGCACAATAGACTATATCCGCACAGTAATCAGGCTCATTGAGGTTCAGAGGGAGTACAAGATGCTGCTCTGTCTCACGTTCATTGATTCACAGAAAGCCTTTGATTCTGTGGAGACTGAAGCAGTCATTGAAGCCCTAGCCAAACAGGGTGTTCAAACCCAATACATCAAGATCCTTCGTGAGCTGTATTACGGATTCACCACCAGGATCTCACCATTCTAAAAGAAGTGATCAAGTATGTCAAAGAGGGGTTTGACAGGGTGATACCATTTCACCAAAACTCTTCAGCGCCACCCTCAAGAACATCATGCGACAATTAGAATGGGAAGGAATGGGAGTGAAGATAGATGGTCGGCAACTACACCACCACCACTTCACTGATGACATCGTTCTAACACCAAACATTAGCCAAGCGGCACAAATGCTGGCTGACTTTGACCGAGAATGTGGAAAGATAGGTCTACAGCTGAATCTGAAGAAAACTATGTTTATGAAAAATGAACTAGTTCCAGAGACTCCATTCACTCTCAATGGAACAAACATCTCTGAATTCAGCAGTCATGTGTACCTACGTCGAGAAGTTAACATGATGAATGACCTAAAACCTGAGCTGCGCAGGAGGAAGAGAGCAGCATGGAATGCCTTCAAAGGCATCGGAGAAATAGCTAAAAGGACAAAGAACCTCCAGCCCTGGGCACATCTCTTTGACTCCACCATTTTCCCTGCATTAACATATGCCTCAGAGACCTGGGCCCTACGAAGCAGGATGAGAATGCTATTCGGGTCTCCCAGAGAGGCATCGAAAGAGCTATGCTTGGAATATCACGCCTCACTCAAGTGAGAGAAGGAATCCGGAGTTCTGACCTCCGTCGCTATTCCAGAATCAGGGACGCTGTCTCGTTTGCCAAGGCATCGAAAATCAGATGGGCTGGACATGTAATGCGATTTGGAGACAACCCCTGGACTAGAGCCGTTACCGACTGAGATCCCATGGGATGTCAAAAGATCACGTGGCCGCCACCTACAAGATGGTCAGACTTCCTTGTCAAGACCCTGAAGGAACGGTTTGAGCCTCTTCGTATTCCTGAATCAACCAGATGCCATTGGGCTACATTGGCACGTGATAGGGTCCAATGGAAATGTTACTGGGGCCCGCTCGAGCAAATAGATGAATAACGGAATTCAAGTGATCAAGTGATCAAGGACCTCTCATTCATTACTTATAGGAACACGTTGCCTTTGTTTTTTTTTTTTTGTTGTTGTTGTTTTTTCCTTTTTTGGGTCACACCCTGCAATGCTCAGGTGCTACTCCTGGCTCTGCACTCAGGAATTACTCCTGGCGGTGCTCGGGGGAACCATATGGGATGCCGGGGATCAAACCCAGTTCGGCAGAGGCTGGCCGTGAGCAAGGCAAACCCCCTACCCGCTGGGCTATCGCTCCGGCCCCAATGAACATGTTGCCTTTGGACTTCACCTTTTTGTCTTCTCAGATGGCCCAAAGGGGCCCAGACCAACCCTGGTAGGGTAGCACAAACTGTCTGGCCCACATTGCTACAGAGTAGCTGAGCCAGTTTAGGGCTTGAAATGATTTAATGAAAAATTTTGTTTTTCAAGTATGGTTTTTAAGTATCAAATGTCAGGTTAGTTTTTTTTCTAGTCAGTGGTGATATGAAGGAGTACAAAAGACTCTGGGAACATAATGTGACTAACATCAGAGATCCCATAATATGCTTAGGAAATGTTTTTTGCCTAGGAAAGGCACACAGTCAAGAAAATGATTGTGTCAAATATATCATCCTTCTTTTCACATTTATTTTTTGTTTTTTGGATATAATATATATATATATATACATACATATATATAGATAGATAGATAGATCTCTCTCTCTCTATCTATCTTCTATCTATCTATCTATCTATCTATCATCTATCTATCTATCTATCATCTATCTATCTATCTATCTATCTATCTATCTATCTATATCTCTATATATAATTTTCCCTCAAATAACAGTTTTAGGCACAATGATTAGCAGTATGTCCAGAATAGAGTTTCAGCATACAATTTTCCAATACTAATTCTCTCATCAGTGTCAATTTTGCTCCACAAATGTTCCCAGATTCCTTCCAAGCCCCTAGCCTGACTCCCTAACAGGCATAGTGTTAAGTTTGCTTATTGTAGTTCAAAGTTATCCTTCATCACTCACAGCTTATATGCAGGTGTATACTTCTGTATCCATCTAAACATGGCTAAATCCCCTCTACGCCAGTGGTGTTCCCCTGACCTTGGTCCTGTTTCCTGCCCTCCATCTCTTCTCCCGTTCTCTCTTTCTCTTCATCCCGGACTTTTTATTTCTTTTATCTAAGGCTGAAGGTCTGCCCACTTTTGGTTCTGGCAAGCCCTGTGTTATTCTAAGATACCATCTGATTTGGGATCACATAACTCCAAATTAAGAGCCATTGTTGGTACCAGAAGATAAGATAAGAGTGAAAAAGACCAGAACAGAAAGGTCAGTAATGGGAAATCAAAGGTCCAGGCAGATGGCAAGAGCTTTTGAGAAATATCCAGAAAAGGGACCTTGCGTAAGACAGCTGTGTTCTATATTAGGAAAGATAGGGCCAAGTGAAATGCAGTAAGAGCATTCAATTTCCTTCTTGTGACATAGCATTACATTTTGTATCTGGGAGAAATGGAATGCCTCAGTTTCTATCAAGGCTATTAATTAATAATAAAAGAGAAATTATATGAACAGGAATATATTAATTACATACATCTCAAAATGTCAGCCTTGTGAATTAAAAATAGATTTTCAACTTTGACATTCTCACTGGAGTAACTTAATACATGCTATGTGCTTAGAATGCAAAATAGTTTCGAAATAAAGGTATACACTATTACTTAAGTTAACCATTTTTCTGTTTGAAAAATTGAAGTCACTGAAAATGTATAGTGAATTTTTGTCATAGTCTCAATGTTTTCATCATTTCCATTATTTTTTTTAGACTAAGTTCCTTTTAGATGGGCCAGACACGTAATGAAATTTAGGGATGGCCACTGAACTAGAGCTGTTACCAAATGGATTCCACAGAACGTCAAAAGAATGTGTGGCTGCCCACCTAAGAGATGGTCAGACTTCATCAAAACCTGAACGAATGGTTTGAGACTGTTTCTGGAGTGAGTAGATGCCATTGGGCTACACTTGCATGTGACAGGGACAAATGGAGATGTTACTGGCACCCCCTCAAGCAAATCCATGAACAGGAAGATAAGTGATATTTAAGTTATAAGTGAAGTTCCTTTTATTCATTTTTCCAATTTTAAATGTAGTTTAAGTTCATCTTTTACAAACCTTTCCAGCCAGTCCTGCAAAAGAACAATAAAAACAAACAAAATGACTGATATATTTTATTGTTTGACCTCTCTGCAAAGCTACCTTAAAATATACAAATGAGAGACCATGACCGCCTGGCCTATACAGCTAGTTACTGAGCCCAACAATGCATATGGACTGGTCAGGTGGTGTGGGTGCCATTTGGTTCTCAGGAGCTTAACCTCAAATCTGAAAGGAAGCTGCATAGGTCAGTAATGGACCTTAAAGGACTTGGAGTTTTTGCCTAGTTTTTTAGGAAGTCAACTCAGCAATTGTCACACTAAGTTGATTTTTTTTCATTTTGTTTTATGTTTTTTCTTTGTTCTTTTTTATTGAATTACTGTGAGATATACAGTTACAAAGTTATTCATAATTGGGTTTCAGTCATAGAATGATCCAGGCCTCATTTTAAATAAAAAAATAATACTCTGGTAGTTCTGGGAAGCCAACTAACATGGTCAGGATAATTATTTAACAATACTAGTGTGTTTTCAATTCTGGAGTGTAGAATATGTTTCTTGAATTATTTCTTTTGGAGGCAGGGAGGTTTATTTGGGTGATGCTTGGCTAAACTAGAGTTACCTCTGAGTGCTCAGGGATCACTCCGGCGGTGCCGGAGAGTATATGTGGTGCTGAGATTGTTTCCCAGTCAGGCACCCTACCTGCTGTGCTGATTCTCCTAGTTCCTGTCTTTTTCTCAAAAAATATTTACCATGAGCAGTTTTCTAAATGACTAAATAAGATTTTATTTTAGCGCCTAAATGTATGTATGGCAAGCCACAACGTGTAAGAGAAGGGAGAAAGAGAGAGAGAGAGAGAGAGAAAGAGAAGAACGGAAGTGCCTGCTATAGAGCCAAGCTGGGCAAGGGGGAGGGAATCTGGGGACATTGGTTGTGGGAAATGTGCACTGATGGAGACTTGGGTACTGGAGCATTGTATGATTGAAACCCAATCATGAACAGCTTTGTAAATGTCGATCTCACAAAGTTATAATTAAAAGATTAATTTAAGATAACAAAAACATTCAAAATTATTTAGGCACTGTGATTTATACTACTGTTAGTAATACTAAAGTTTTAGGTATGCAATGTTCCATGCCACATTCACTGCCAGAAACTATTCCTCCGCCAATGTCACAAGTTCCTTCCCTTTCTGTCTTTTTGGAAAATCTCAAGAAATGATGCCTTTTGGTCACTTCTATTCCCTCACTATGTATCTTTATAGTCACATGTGAGAGAGACCACTGTATCACTGTATCACTGTCTTCCCATTGTTCATCGATTTGTGCAAGTGGGCACCGGTAACATCTCCAGACATCTTGTCACAAGCAAGTGTAACTCAAAGGCATCTGCTTGCTCCAGGGACAGGAAGAGCCTCAAACCATTCTTCAGGTCATGGAATTGAGGTCCATAATTGTTACTAGTTTTTTGGCATAGAAAGTAAATAAAACACGGGTAGCTTGTCAGGCTCTGCCGTGTAGGTGGTATATTCAAGACCACTGTATATTCTTAATTTTTCAATAGCATCTTAGAGGTTTTCAGTGCTCCACTCTTTAGCTTCTTTGCTTTGGTTCATTCTGAGGTAGTTCATTTTTTTTCTGAAGCAATTGCACATGGGATAGCTATCTGGATAGTTTTCTTTTACAGTTCCTTGTTTGCACAATGAAATACAAAATATGTTTGCTGTGTTGTGGCCAGCTGGGGTGCTTTAATGTTAGATAGAATCCCTCTTCATCAAGGAAAGTCCCATCTTTAGATTTTCTTCTTGACTCCACCTACTGGGCCCTGCAGGAGGGTGATTTTCTTGGGAAATCTCCTCTGCCTCTCCCATCTACCTGGTGGCTGCCTCCGTGCCTTGCTAGGGATGCCCCTTTCATCTGGGTTTCTCTTTATTTTTGTGTTGGTGAATCTACTTTTGTTTTGTTGTTGATTTGCTATGTCGCAGGAGAAAGTCAGCACAGATCACCACGATTGGGATTCTCTTCCTGCCAGACCGCCATTGCTGCCACTTTAAGATGTGTTCTTAGTATAGCATTTCACTGTCTTAAATATGAAAACCAAATCACACAATGATAACACACAGCTCAGGCTATTTTGCATGATCATTTATGACATGTTTTACTTGCTTTTTTCTCTAAGGCACATCAATGAGTAATAACTCTTTAATTTTTCCTGAGCACACACCAGAAGCCCCAGAACTTTTTAAAAGATGTCACCTTTAATATGGTTCTGATACATTATAATGGCAATGACATAAATTCCACGTATTCATTGTGGACTATTTACAGCAATGGGAAAATAAATGCAAGATATATGGTGTTCTATTTCATTCATGATATTTCTATTATATGTTTTGCTTATAAGTAATCATTCTTGCCTAACAACCATTTATTTTTCTGTCAGAGTTCGGGAAAGCTTAGGTTGCCAGAGCAGTGACCACTATATTCTGAAGAACTTCCCAGAAATTGTTGATGCTTTATGCAGGCCATGAATATTAACCAGGAGTAGAACTATACCTGGAGCTACTTCAGAATTCTCTTAATTAAAAAAAAGTTGAACCGATGAATAAGAAACATAGCCATGGTATATACAATTAATAATGGTTTTCACAGAGACTGGAAGATCGTGGATGCCTTAGCCCTTCCTTCTCAGGTGGATTACTGCAGCAGTCTAGTTTCAAGACTTGTGACAAGGATAATAGTTTTGGTTAAGACCCCCAGTGACAGCTCCAGTGATGTCCGTGATGGCCTCGGCCTTGGTAAGAGGCCAAAATCTAAACAAAGAGCACCTTGAAATGATTGTCCTATAGAAAGCCATTTCTCTCAAATGCTTGAGCACCACCCTCACATAGAAGCATGGCTATAGTACTGTTCCGCTGCTGTTCACCAGCAATTTACTCGTTTTTGTTTTGCTTTGGTTCGGGCAGCACAACCGGCAGTACTCAGGGTTTGCTCCTGGTTCCTGTGCTCAGGGATCCATATATAGTGCCTGGTATCAAACTCAGGTCTGTTGCATGCAAGGAAAGTGCATACAAATTGCAGCCTGCAAAAGATGCTTCTAAAACATGAACACGAACATTCCAGAACAAGGGCCATAGGGGTTAAAATACCCAGTTTTCTGTGCAGCTAAATCCTGATGAGGCACTCATGGAAAAGCTCCTCAAAGTCTGTATAAGTAGAATATTTCTCTGAATTAAGTTTCTATTTCATATTATAACTAATTATATTTTGATTAGATCAGATTCCACTAAATATTTGGATGGTATCTCAAACTGGGGACTACTCAGATGGCTAGATGTTCAAGAAGTGAGTTATGCTCTGTGATGTTTTACCAGGGAAAGGAACGGATTGGGTAAAAACAGCATAAAGCAAGTGACACAGCTTTATAAAGAAGAAACTAGTACATCAGTATGGGGGATGCCAGCACTGTGTCCCCCAGTTTGGGCGTGGACCTTCGGCTATGCTTTCTGGAAGTGCTCTGCTCTGTATCGTGTGCTGAGGATCAAATCATAGAAATGAATGTATTATCATTTTGACCATGTTTTTAGTGTTATGTAGCTTCCTGGGTTAAAGCTTTGATAGTCCTTTATAATATCAATCCCTTGAATTTTGATCTGCTGCCCCCTACCACTTTGTTCTAATTTCAGATTCAACTTGTGGTTTTGGGTTCAAGTTAATATTCTTGTCTCGGCTCACATCCTGAGTTCCTCCCACATGACCACAGTTTAAGGGCTTTTCCTACCATCCTTGAGTTTCAGATAAGCGATCAGTCTGTCTTCCCCTTCGTGACTTATATAAGTAAACTACTGGGGTATCTTCTTTGACTTTAACAATGGGAAGGAAACAAATTTGTTTTAAATTTCAGACATCTTTTTAAAATTTCTTTATATTAATATAGGCAAAAGCTGCGACTGTTAATGCAATTCTAGAGTTGATATTGATTAGATAACAAAGTTCTAATATTCAAACTGATAAGTATAATAGATATTTTTATGTGAATTTGTTCTATCTCATCATGATGCTGTTAGTCCTTGTCTAAAGATATCCTAAGTTTGTTTCTAGTTGACCCTGTGTGCAATTGTTTTTTGCTGTTGCTGAGTTTCGTTGGCTTCTTTGTTTCTTTCCCATCTAATTGCATGTGTTCTGCTGGAATTTCAGTATTGAGGAATTAGGAGGTGTCAACATCTTGATTCATAGATGGGGATATTAATTTAATTGTGCTTCTCAAAGACAGCACAGCAGCAAAAACTAATTTTAATATTAATTACAATGAATTAATTGTTAATTATGCATTTGTTAATGGCGCACCAATAATGCATCACGCACATAGGTACCATCAGTACTCATCAATATATTGGCTCGGCACTTCACACACTACCTCTTTAAATGCAAGGTGCCCTCCCAATGGAAAACCAGCAGGACAGTTCTACTGTTCAAGAAAGGAGATATTCACGACATTGGCAACTATCACCCCATCTGCCTGTTGTCCTCATCTATCAGCTGTTCACTCAAGTCATCCTGAACAGGATTGGCAGAACATTAGATGAAGGACAACCATGCGAGCAAGCTGGCTTCGGAAAGGATTCAGCATAATCGACCATATCCATACGTTAACCAAGCTCATTGAAGTTTGTAGGGAGTTCAAGATACCGCTCTGTCTCATAATCATTGATATAAAGAAAGCCTTTGATTCTGTGGAGACCTAAGTGGTCATCAAAGCCCTAGTCAAACAGGGTGTTAAAACACAATACATCAAGATCCTTCATGAGCTGAATTATGGAGTCACCACCAGAATCTCACCATTCTACAAAGAAGTGATCATTGATGTCAAAAGAGGGGTTCGACAGGGTGATACCATTTCACCGAAACTCTTCAGTGCCACCCTCAAAAGCGTCATGCAACAATTAGAATGGGAAGGAATGGGAGTGAAGATAGATAGTCGGCAACTACGCCACCACCTCTTTGCTGATGACATCGTTCTAGTAACATCAAACATTAGACAAGAGGCACTAATGCTGGCTGACTTTGACCATTAATATGGAAAAGTAGGTCTACAGCTGAATCTCAACAAAACAATGTACATGAAAAATGAACTAGTTCCAGAGGCCCCATTCACTCTCAATGGAACCAACATCTCTGAAAGCAGCAGTTATGTGTACCTAGGTCGAGGGCACAACATGATGAACAACCTAGCACCTGAGCTGTGCAGGAGGAAGAGAGCGGCATGGAATGCCTTCAAGACCATCAAAAAATAGCTAAAAGGACAAAGAATCTCCAGCTCTGGGCACATCTCTTTGACTCCACTGTTCTCCCTACATTAATATACACCTCAGAGACCTGGGCCCCAGGAAAGCAGGATGAGAATGCTGTTCGGGCCTCCCAAAGAGGAATTGAAAGAACTATGCTTGGAATATCATGCCTCACTCAAGGGAGAGAAGGAATCTGGAGTTCCAACCTCTGTCGATGCTCCAGATTCAGGGACACTGTCTTGTTTGCCAAGGCATCAAAAAATCAGATGGGCTGGACATGTAATGTGACTTGGAGACAACTTCTGGACTAGAGCCATTACCGACTATATCCCATGGGATGTCAAAAAATTTTGTGGCTGCCCACCTACAAGATGGTCAGACTTCTTTGTCAAGACACTGAATGAATGTTTTGAGGCTCTTTGTATTCCAGGAGCAAGCAGATGCCATTGGGCTAACTGACAAGTGACAGGGACAAATGGAAACATTACTGGCACCTGCTCAAGCAAATCAACGAATAATGGGATGTCAAGTGATCAAGTGATATATTTGTATACACCTCATAATATTCTATTTTCTCCATGTTTTACTTAAGGACATGGTCTGTTCAGGTTAAAAAGAGCAACTTTAAATAACTAATCTTCCTAATATTTGTATGACTAGGAAAATGTCTGTTTTACTTTTCCCTCTATTGATTATTTGAAAATGGACTGAATTTATATAAGACAATAAACTATGGATTTTATGTATACTCACACATATGTGGGAAGTGAAATATTTTCCACTCTAGGGGCATCCATTGGTGAGTCTGGTTCTTATCTGGATTGTGAAAATCTGGCTTGGAATCAAATACTTCAGATGTGGTCTCTATCTCTTCTGATTTTCTTTTATTGTCCACATGATTTGGTGAAGCCTGGGGCTTCTCTGAGACGCGCTCTTCAATATAGTGCTTGAACTATGAATCTAATCTTATAATCCCACAGGCCATGAACTTGGGACTCTGAGCAAGTGATTTCACATCTTTAAAACCACTTTATTGTCTTTATCTTATTTATTTTTATTTTCTTTCACTTTGTTTTCTTTCTTTTTTTTGGAATTTCTTTTTTGGGAGTCACTTAACTACTTCATCTTTGCTCATGTAGGAAACTCATCTAGCCATTGTTTAATTCCAGATATCAATTCTGCTTGGACACATGAGGAAATCATTTTAACCTCTATACTATCTTTCTTCCTTTTCCTTATTTTAAGATTTAAAAAGCAACAGTTAATTGATATTCTTATTGTAAGAATTAAGTGATGGTGTAACTTAAGCTCTAAAGTCAGCGGGCTTCCATGGAAATAGAGCTGGGGTCCCTTTCCCCCACCTCTGTCCCGACAGGGAGGCTCAGTGGACCTGCCCACAAACTGTTCCTGGGCTTTTGACCATGAATCAGAGACACAAATACATGTGGCGGAGCTGCTACCTGCTATCCCCATTGTGCAGGGCCGCTTTGCCCCACGGTACATCAGTAAATGCAAGAACTGAGAGCCTACCTACTACTGAGAGTATCCTTCCTACACAGCAGAGCCTGGTAAGCTACCTGTGTTTTATTTGATATGCCAAAAACAGTAGCAATAAAAACCTCATTCCCATGACCTGAAAAAATGGTTTGAGGCTCTTTGTGTTCCTGGACAGAGCAGATGCCCTTGTCGTACACTAGCACACAACAGGGACAAATGGAAAAGTTACTGACACCCACTTGAACGAATTGATGAACAACGGGAACAAGTGAAACAAGTGGTACAAGTAATTCAAGCTCTTAGAATTTCAAGTTTGCAGAAGGCACTCAATGTCTGTTATTCACTGTGCCTATTATTTACTTATAATTGTCCAGAATGTGCCATTCTCTTTGTTGCTGCTTAAGAAAAAGTTCTCCTGGCAGGTATTTAAGCCACTGAACTTGTTTTCAAGGTTTCTGTTTTTTTTTTTTTTAATAAACGTACATACTTAGTGACTGCAAGATTTTCCTCCAATGCAGATTGACCAAAAACACCTGAAAAGTAGTAGTTACTGCTGCAAAAATCCCTGTGACTGCCCAGGAAAAAGTTATGTGATTGTACAGCATTTCTAAATTATTTAGGCATAGGACAGGTGAAGCCCAAGAGCATTTGCCTGTGAGCTCTGTGTGTTTCGGGGCAACAGGTGCTCTGGCATTGAAGCTTCTCAGACTACCAATTTCCTGCATATTACCATGGGCTCTGGTCAAGGGAATTCAGATTTTCTGTTTAGGCCTCACTCATCCACACTCACTGGGGAATTCACAGGGACAAGGAAAGAACCAGATAAGTGAAATAGCCGCAACTCTTCATTAATTTAAAATAAATATTTAATGGCTAGGTGGAGGCAGGTCTCTTCTTGGTGCCCTAAAATCCCTGATGCCACTGAGCTTATGCCCAGTCCAACTTGGGTTGATGAGTGGATTTGTCTCCGTTAAGCAGCAGGTTGGCTCAGATGCTCATGAGGAGCCCGGAAGGGAATGGCAGGTTCTAGCCCTGGCCCGCCACCCCAGCAGAGTCTCACAACAGTCCAGAAGACCCCCCCCCACTCCATGAGGGCCTCCGTTTTCCACATCCGGACTTCCCTCTCATCAGAACTCCACCCAGCAGAAGAGCCTATTAGAGCCCGGTTTGCGCGGCCACTTGCGGCTATGCAATTCATCAATAAATGCTGGATTTTGAGATGACTACAAGAGTATGCTACCCGCACAGCAGAGCCTGGCAAGCTACCCGTGTCATATTTGATATGCCAGATACCAGTAACAATTATAGACCTCATTCCCATGACCTGATGGAATGGTTTGAGGCTCTTTATGTTCCTGGAGCAAGCAGGTGCTCTTGGGCTCTACTTGCATGAGACAGGTCACATGGAGATGTTACTGGTGCCCGCTCAAACAAATCGATGATGAACGGGAAGACAGTGATACAGTGATACAGTGATAAGCAGCAGGTTGATACTATGGCCAGGGGCATTCTTTAATGGTCCAGCCACTTTTGCTGCTTGCAGTTCAGCAAACCCCAACTTCTGGGCATTCTTTTCCCAGTCCAAGGCTGTCATGATGCAGAGACAGACATGGCGCCGCTGGAGCAAGGTGCTCAGCCAGACTGTGTCTGCTGAAATTCCTGGTTGCTATACTCAGGTACTAGCAGCTGTGTGGTCTTTCTCAGTGTAGTTGGTTACTGGATCCTGGAGCTTCAATTGCCCCCAACATCCTAATTGTCCCTTTTACTTGTTCCTTGATTGTGCTACTGACCATGGTAAACTGACGTAGAACTGATGTCTCATTAGCGGAGGAGACAATTCAGAAGAAGGAGCAGTGAGTGTAACAGTTGAATTCTCTGTAGAAAGAATCTAGAATTGTTGTCACACCAACAATTTGAAAGTGTGACAAGATAATTATTAATATCTCAGAAGAAAGAAAAATTTTATCAAGTAAGATTATACTTAAAAAGTACTATTTAAATGTAAATATTTCTAGACATTATTGTTTTCAGAAATAAGAAATTTTCGTTTTGAGTTTTGGACCACCCCTGGTGGTGCTTAGGGCTGCCTCCTGGTTCTGTTCTCAGGATGACACTGAGAGGGGCTGGAGGGTCACATAGGGGGGTTGGGGATCAATTGGAGCAGACAGTGTTCAAGGCAAGTGCTCGACCTGCTCTATTATTGCTCTGGCCCTCAAAAGAGAAATGTTTTAAATATTTTAAATGACAGACCTGCATGAATCAGAATGAAAGTCAACCAGTTGTAGATGCTGAATTATGAGACAAGGAAGAACTAAAATGGTAAAAATGTAAATGAGACGAAAATGCTAATTGTCTAAGGCAATAACTTTTTGAGGCTTAACCATGAGGCATAAATCACTCAGTAGCAAAATAAACATAAACTAGGATTGTCATCATTAGAGTCAAAGCTTTAATTAGTATTGGGAATGTTGACTAGGCATTCTCAAGTAGGTGGATGCCACTCAAGTATACTAGGCCGCTGGTGGTTAATCATAGATATATGTGGTAGTGTCCAGAGTGAGAACTAAATAAAATGTATGACTAGTGACGTTAATGGAAGAAAAATATTTGGAAAAATTTATTTAAAATAAAACAAGCAAAAATTATATAAAACACACAGTATATTTGAGCTAATGGGGAAGTAAATAATAACAAAGATCTATTTAGCTGTATTGGTAATTGCATTAAACATAAATGGTAAATTATTCCCTTTAAGTAATAAGATGATAAGGGTTCTTAGGTCTAGTAGAAGGGCAAGTATATGCTTTTATAATATGCCTTGGATAAAATAGCATAGAGGTAATGGTTACAAAATAACAAATAAGATGTTAATATAGGACATGAGTGAAAATTTAATTGTATTGAGATTAACTTTTGTTCATTAAACAAGATCTTTAAAAGAATGTAAACGTAAGGCACAAAGTGGAAATAAGTTTGTTTTACACATAACTGTAACTGGTGATGAATTTGCATTTGCTGTATATACAACTAAATAAAAACCAAAATTTCCACCTTAGAGAAATAGGCTTTAGGGGCCAGGGAGATATTACACTGGATAGGACTCTTGCTTGCATGTGGTCAACCTGTACTCAGACTCTTGCACCATAGATATTCCCTGAGCTCAGGATTTATCCCTGAGGACAGAGCCAGGAGTAAGCCTTGAGCACCACATGGTGTGATTTCCCCAAACAAACAAAAATATAGGGCTGAAAAAAGATGAATAGACATTTTAAACACAAATACCCAAATGACTAAAAATATATATTTGTATGTAATTGATATCATTAGTCATCAGGAAATTCTGACCATGATGCAGTTCCATGATACACATAACAGATTGGTGGGAATTAGAAAGACCTATCATGTTAGTTAAGTTGTCATTGGGGAGGCATGCTGGCATTGGTCAGGGATCACTCCTTGCAAGGCTCAGGGGATGATGCAGGTTGCTAGGGATTGAGCCCAGGTGCCACATGCAAAAAAAAAAACACCTCACCTTACCTAGTGTATTATCTCTCTAGCCCCCTGTTTAATATACCATTGCTGCATCATTTTAGAAAGCTTTGTAAGTAACTACTGGATTTAGATAGGTGAGTGGGTAGGTATTTGGGTAGGCATGCAGCTGGGTGAGTAAATGAGTGGGGATGGTGGTGGACGGATGGATATATTGGCAGACATGCACATTAGTACCAGTGTTTACACTTGTTATGCATATGCCAACCCACACCCATAATTCATGCACCTGTGTACCAAGAGAAACAATTAAGTATGTTCACAACAGCATCAACTAAAATAGCATTAACCAGCTACATTCCTTATCGACTGTGGAATAAAACTAAATTATAGGCTACTCAGTATTAGAATAATTAGAACAAAAACAACAAAACAATGAATGCGACAAATAAATATCAAACAAACTACTGAAAAGCAGAAGCCATATAAAAGGGCACAAAATTATAAATCCCTTATATAAGTATTGGAATGTGGTAAAACTCATCCTTGATGTTAGGGATGAGAGTAATGTTGATCTTGAGGAAGAGGGAATTTCCTTGATGGGCAAAGAGATAAGGCTAGGTGGATCCAGCCCTGAGTGTTTCTGAAATGCTTATAATATTCCGGTCCTTAACCAAGATGCTTATGTAGGATCATTCTTTGTATGGTAATTCATAAAGTTTGCCACAGTGTATTTTTATATTATTCTTCAGAAACTCTTTAAAAATAGTGAATCAAACAGAATAAAGTTTCTTAGAGCAATTACTCCACAAGAAGTATTTGGAATTTTCCCAAGATCTCAGCCTTACCATTTTCTTCTATTTTTTTAAAATATAAAAGCAAAGCCTATAATTTCATCTAACTGTTTCCAGTTAATGGATGGAGGCTGATCCTGTCTGCTTCATAATATATACATATATATGCACATTGTGTTTGAATATGGAGTCTCTGAGAATGCTAATGGATATGAACCTTGAGCTTCAGCTCAATTACATATGCCCAGTTTCAATTAGAAGCTCCTTTGCAGCAGCTGAGATGTTTGATTTAATATTAGCATCCTTAACCTTTAGCAAAGTATCTAATATATCCTAATATTGTCAACAAATGTGATCAACCTATCCAGTTAACACATTAATAGCGAACCTTCTGGGTACTGGACACTCTTTGACTATTAGGGACAGTGATCAGGATAAACAGGCTCCAGTTTCCAGGAATGGATTTCAGATACATCACTGCTCTCCCCTGAACCTGCATCACCGAATTTATTAAAGTCAAAGGAGAAATTAAAAAAAAAACTCCCAAGGGATTGTAATAAACATGCTTGCTGTGGGGCATCTTTTATGCAAAGTGTTACCCAGAGGGCTTATAAGGCAACGTTTCCTGATTGAGAAAAGCCCCTGACTGGAGACTGATATGAAATAATAAATCTCAGCAGCAAGTGAGAGCTACTTCCCAACCAAAGTGATCAAGAATCCTAACTTCATTGAACTTGGTCAGTTAGTTTCTTAAGATTTTTGAATGTAAGCACTCTTAGGAGAACAAATAGCAATTAATCCAAAGAAAACAATGAAAGGCTACAGCCCATATTCTTCTGAGAATGACCCACCTATGGGCAGTAAGGTATTTGAGTGGAGGTAAATGTGGCAGATGAGATGAAATGTGTCAAATAACAGGTTTTGCACGAACAACTGAATTTAAATTCTGACTGAAATATTTTGCGTATGTGATGTTTGATAATATCATAGGCTCACAGTGAATCATAAAGGTGTATTAGAAATCTTGATAGCTTTTTTTTCTGGAGGTTTTCGTAAAGAGCAAACAAATGAAATACACAGTGTTAGACATTTGGGCACCAAATATTTGACAAACATGAATCATTTCCTATTTTTAAGAGAAATGTGTGGGGGGATGAAATGCATATTTTTGGAGAAAGATGCAATTATTGGGGGCACTGACCTTGCATGTGACTAACTGGGTTCAATTCTAGAACCCAATAAATTATCCTGAGCTCATCACGAGTGATTCCTGAATTCAGTGCCAGGAGTGAACCACACAACAGCAACAACAACAACAATAATAATAATAAAATGTGATTTGCAGTGCTAAAATATTCCAGCAGATAGGGGACCTTTTAGTAAGGTACTAAGGAAATACTGCCCAAAGATCATGCACGTATTACAGAAGGAAAAAGAATCAAAAATAATGGATGAAGGTTAAACATTGTGTTGCTAAATTGTTAGATTGCTAGTGAAAGGATTGCTAGATCAGCAGAGTACGTGTTGACCTGAGCAGTAACATAGGGAGACTTGGGGACTTGGTTTGTCATCTGTTGATTAGCTACCTTCCATGCCTGTGTGATTTGACACTATGCAAAGGAAGTTCTGCCCCAAGAGTGATATAAAAAGCTCTTTGACCTCTTTAGTCCTTGGACAGTAAAAGAAAGTGGGGATGGTTAAGATTACGGATTACGGGCACTTTTTTGTTGTTCTCTAATGAAAAGTTAATAAACAGAGTATGTAGAATTCAATGGAAATGCAAGCTATAACATTATAAACAAGTTACAGCATGACTCCTTATTCAACAGGCAGAAAAAATCACCAACACAGCCCCATTCTCCAGTTCTGACTCCCTGAAGTGGCAACTCAGGTTAAGATTGTAGGATTCTGTCATAGCCATGGGTCCTGTCCTACTTCCCTGAAGTCAGTTGTGTCTCCCGAGGGAGTTCTCTCGACCAAGATTCTTTCCACCTCTCTCCCGCTTCCTCTGTGAACTGTCTGCTTAGGATCAAACTCACATCCCAAGGTGCCTTGCTCCCAAAACATAAGACAACTGACCATTGTTTGAGCATTGGGATTTCCTGTTTCTGTGACTTCATCCATTCCCTTTTTGTAGCGTTGTCCTGTTTTCCACACCAAGCTTGTCATTTGTTGGGGAGTCTCCGGGGTCCCTGACAGTATCATGACAGCAGATATCTTCTACCTCCGAGGTCACCAGGGGAGCAGATGAAAAACTCACGAATCCAGCACAGGTCCAAAAAGGCTTTTGATAGTACAAAAGCTCTATCACCGCCCACAATCCAATATAATGAAAGAACTCTAGCTCTGGTCAGGACTTAGACCATACAAGAGAACCCGTCTCCCACCAAAGAGAGAGGATCTCACCCAAGAGGAGTCCTACACAAAAGAAGGGGAAAAGGAGAAGGGGCCTCAAGTCAGTTCCCTTATATACATCAAAGTAATCCTATCTGTGGACAGGGAGGGTCCTGTCAACAAAGAACCCTAAACAGAGTGTAGAGGGGTGGTGCCACACACTATTATAGGTATAAACATAGGATTACTATCTATCTCTCATATCTTCCCATTCATCATCTACTTGTTAGAGCGGGCACCAGTAATATCTCCATATATCCTGTTTCATGCTAGTAGAACCCAAAGGCATCCACTTGCCCCAGGAACAAGCAAGGATTACACCAAGAACTAATCCCTTCTTCTGAGATTATCTCTTATGTAAAACACTGGAGAGGGAAGGGACTGATATAAAGTAATACATCTTAATTTCATGGGCATCATTTAATCTAGATGGTACCCCAAAGGCCCTTCTTATTTATTATCTGCACCAGGGTGATTCTGAGTATCTTATTCTCAGTATACTGAAAGGGTCACACTTGCTTGCATGAGGGCAAACAAGTATGATCCTTCCTATAATCTTAAAGATAGTTTTTTCCAGATTCTGGCTATTGTGAACAATGCTGCTATGAACATAAAAGTAGGGATGGTGTTTCCGCTGCGTATTTTTGGCTTCCCAGAGTAGATTCCCAGGAGTGGTATGGCTGGGTCAAATGGGAGTTCAATTTCTAGTCTTTGGAGGAATGTCCATATTGTTTTCCAGAAAGGCTGTACCAGCCGGCATTCCCACCAACAATGGATGAGTGTCCCCTTTTCCCCACACCCACACCAGCACTTGTTGTTCTTGTTCTTTTGAATATGTGCGAGTCTCTGTGGTGTAAAGTGGTATCTCATTGTTGTTTTGATTTGCATCTCTCTGATGATTAGTGATGATGAGCATTTTTTCATATGTTTTTTGGCCATTCGAATTTCTTCCTTGCTGAAGTTTCTGTTCATTTCTTCTACACAATGGAATACTATGCAGCTGTTAGGAAAAATGAAGTTATAAAATTTGCCTACAAATGGATGGACATGGAGAAGATTATGTTGAGCGAAATTAGCCAGAAGGAGAGAGACAGATACAGAATGACTACATTTATTTGCATGGCATAAATATATAGGTACATATTATGATACCAATATCCAAGGTCAAGTGAAACATATATCAGGAGGTCTTGTCAAAGGTGGAAACTATCACAAACGAGTGGGAGTCAGAGGCTAGGTAAGACAGAAAATGGAACAGTGTGCTAACAATTGTCGAGGGTACTAATGCCAACCTAGAACTGAGCATTAAATAGAGGCAAAAAGATACACATGACAACCCTTTAATGTATGTTCTGTAATCCATAGTCTGGAGGGGAAGGAAAAGAGAAAGAGAGAGAAATGGAAAGAAATGGAGAACCTGCCATGGAGGAGGGCTGGGGAGGGGGGAGGGAACCAGGGACGTTGGTGGTGGGAGATGGGCACTGGTGGCGGGATGTGTGCTGAAACACTGTATGACCAAAACCCAAATATGAACTTTTTAAGTGTATATCTTTGTAATTGTAAAAATAAAAAATTAAAAAAAAATAAATAAAACAGAATGATATATATATAAAAAAATAAATAAAATGATATCTCAAAAAAAAAAAATTTTTTTTAACGTAGCCAGGGTGGTAACCTCATGGTAAATTTTAACTGTCCCATGCTGGATGCAATGGGAATAAAGATAGATAACATAGAAGTCTTAGTATCACTGTATCACTGTCTTGCCATTCATCATTGATTTGCTCAAGCGGGCACCAGTAGCATCTCCATATGTCCTCTCTCATGCAAGTATAGCCCAAGGGCACCTGCTTGCTCCAGAAACATAAAGAGCCTCAAATCATTCCATCAGGTCATGAGAATGAGGTCTATAATTGTTACTGGTATTTAGCATATCAAATATGACACAGGTAGCTTGCCAGGCTCTGCCGTGCGGGTAGCATACTCTTGTAGTCACCTCTAAATCCAGCATTTACTGATGAACCGTGTGGCCACTTTCGCCACGCTGAGCCACGCTGTGATAGGCTGGTCTGCTGGGTGGAGTTCTGACAAGGGGAAGTCCGGATGTGGAAAATGGAGGCCCTCATAGAGTTGGGGGTCATCTGGCTTGTTGTGAGGCTCTGCTGGGGTGGCAGGCCAGGGCTAGAACCCGCCATCCCTCCCGGGTGCTTTGTGAGTGGCTGGGCACAGGGAGAGCCAGTAGCAGCTCTGTCCCATGTCTGTAAGTCTCTGGATCCGCATACCTGAGCTGGATTTAAAAGAGACTGCTGCAGGGTGGATCTTGATGAGCCAGCCTGTGATAGGCTGGTCTGCTGGGTGGAGTTCTGAGGAGGGGGAAGTTCGAATGTGGAAAATGGAGGCCCTCATGGAGTGGGGGAGTCGTCTGGCATGTTCTGAAGCTCTGCTGGGGTGGCGGGCCAGGGCTAGTACCCGCCATCCCTTCCGGGTGCCTCCTGAGTGGCTGGCACAAGGAGAGCCAGTAGCAGCTCTGCCCCATGTCTGTGAGTCTCTCCTGAAGTCTTAGTAGATGTATAATAAGTCAGAAGTTATTCAGAGTCAAGGTGACTTCTGTAACTGCCACACCTCCATCAGTTGTTACATAGAAGAGAGATCTCATTAGAATGAACCTTGGCTTAAGAACATCTAAGTAGATTAAGCAGTGAGTGGATAAAACAGCAAAGCTCCCAGACTAGCTAAGCCTGTTATCCAACAGTCATTCTCCAATTTTCTCATCCAGATGTAGACTCCACCTGCCCATGACTGAGCGTGACATCAGCAGCGCCTTCTCACAGCTGATGAGTTTCCTGTTGGGTTTTCTGGTGGAGTGCTGAGAGCAGAGGGAAGGACCTTCTTTTGCTACTGGAGTTAAGGTACCACATTTACCATCTGTGATAGTGTCTATGGCCTTGGTGCAGTGGCTACACCTCACCTCTGCCCCAGTACCCAGTACCTTCCACCAATGTCCTAATGTTGCTTCTAGTTGAACTTGCCATTCTCTTTCCTCCTCGCCTTCTCTGTTTATAATCTCAGTATTATATTCCAGGATCAAGGAGTTGTCACTGCTCAGTATTCCCTTCTTTGGTCTGACTATATCAAGGACAAGTGTTATATTTGTCCTTCTCCCTCTGAATATTTTTTCTTAAAATGATGCACATAGTTTCAGTGAAGCTTCAGAAAATGGTTCTATTTTCCATGATCCTTTGCCGCTACTGTAATTGCCCTGTCCTTGAGGCCCAGCTATGGCTCCTTTGTCCTAATCCTTCCATCTCAGAGTGCTTGTTTGTTCTCTCAATGCTGCCTACGCCCTTGTACCAGTCTCTACATGAGAGTTCCTTCAGTCTCTCTTTATGAGCAAGCCATCAATCCTTGCTGCCACTCGAACTTTTCCCCCATCATGTAGTTGGAACTGATGCATTTATCTTTTGTGTTTTTGCTATGATTATAAAAGCTACATCAACAGTTGCAGAATGTTAGTCCACAGACTCTAATATGAAAGGAATATTTGGATTTCTATATAACTCAATATACTTTTCAAATTCTCTCTTCTGGCCTGGGGACACAAAGTTTATCGTCAACTAATTTGAGATTAGCACTCTACAGAGTCTCATTTGAAGAAGGTGGCATACCCAGGTGAGAGTGGGGTGACCAGTGATCCTGCTCAGGAGGAAGTAAGTATACAAAACACAGACCCTAAAACACGAGGACATGGGCCAGCTGCAGCTCTGATATTTACATTATTATTCTCCAAACCTTCTTTAGAGAGGGATGAGGGGCCCGTCACAGCAAGCTGGCTCTGCCCTGATAAACTTGAAGGGAAAATCTCATGTGCAGAACATACAAAAGAACCTGTTTGTGCATGTGAAGTAGACATCAAAGGAAAGAGTTCCTTTCCTAAAGTCTATGGGATTGGAATGCATAAAGTAAAAGGAAGAAGCCCTTAAACTCCTCACATTTGTCAAAGCAATTTCCCTCTCATTAGCTATTCAGACCAGAGGTCAAAGGAGCTTTCCTTTCTCAGTCCACAGGGACTAGAGAACACAAGGCTCCAGGTCTACTGGAGATGTAGCGAGAAAAGTTTAATAATTTACTCAGGTTGGTATGTTGAAAGGAAATAGAACCTGGTGCGTGTTGTGAAAGGTGAATGTCCCCAGGAGAAAGTGAGACAACGAGTCTGTGAAAGAAAAGAGCATGTTCATTGGAGGCGTGTGGTGTGTTTGTTGGCCGGATTGCAAATAAGGTCTCTGAGACTTGAGGGTCTTCAGATGAGGGAGTGGGGAAGGCCGGGAGAGAGCCCAGGCATCCTTTTTACACTATCCTGTCTTTTCCTACCCAGTTTCAATTGCTTTTCTCAACCAAGTCTTTCCCTCACCTTTCTTTTTCCATTGATGAGATTTTGCTGTTTTTGTTCGGTGCTTTCTCTCTTATTTTTAAACTCCTTAGGAAAGTGGAAGCTTGGACAGTTAACTTTCCCTGCAGGGTTTATCTCTAAGTTGGAGGTGCCTGAGCCACCTCTCATTGCTACAAGCAGTGGTACATGAAGAAGAAATTTAGTTTGGTTTTGGGGTACACACCCAGCAGTGCTCATGGATTACTCCAGGCTCTGAGCTCAGAGATCAGTCCTGGCGGGCCTGAGGGACACTGGCCTTGGGTCAATCACATGCACTCGACTGAGTGGCCCACAAGCTTCCAGGCAGCCATATGCAATAAACTTACTGCCCTGTTGTTCCAGCACCCCCAAAGACGTCTTTTCTTTTGGAACATGGCGGGCCAACAGCTTTCAGGGAGCTTTGAAGTATCTCAGATGTTCCCTCTGTCACTGGGTTTTCCATGCCATCATGCGTGTGAAACAGGCTTTATTCATTATCTCCCCAGCTCAAATTGACTACATAAACGTACTTGGGAGTTCATCAGTAACTGATAGCTGCCAGTTTCCCCACGGAACTTAAGAAGAAAATTGTCAGGACTTCCTGCAAACAACTTTGTGTTCTGCTAACGGTGTCACCTTGAGCATGTGGCCCAGAAGACGTGGGGTACACACACTAATCACTGCAGTGACTGATGATTTCACTAGAATTTAGACAATAAATCAACCTGTTGGCTAGAGGTAGGCCTCTGGGAAAAACATATATCTTGATAGATTCTAGTGCCAAAGACTGATTATACACATTTAACCACATCTTTATACATCTCCAAGACTTAAATTTTTTCTTCTGTTACTCCTTAGACAATGGTCTATCACAAAAGAACCTTACAAGCAAGGAATACTTAGAACAGCTTAAATATTTCAAAGGAATTGTGAATAACTGTCTGCCCCTCGCCTGTCTCTCTTTCTATTTATGTACTTGAGTTGGGCCATGCCCAGTGTTGCCAGTAGCAGAACAATCTTAGTAATACTCCGCCCTGGGGAGTAGCCTGGTTGGTACTCAGGGACCATTAAGGCTTTACTCACTAATGCTGGGGCCATATGGAGTCAGGACTTTATATATGCTAGATGCGTGTACTATTTTCCAACTTCTCCAGAAATATTTTAGTGTAAGGATTTTTGTGTATGATTTGCTAATTTATATTAAATTAATTTTTACTGTGCTATTGGAGTTTACAGTTGCATTGAAGTTGTGCTCCTGTTTCAATCCCTTCCACCGGAGTTTCTGATCACTCCATCTTTATTGTTCAATGGCACTGGGCTATTCAGAGTGTACGGAGTCAAACTTCTTGATAAAATTCTCACGTAAAAATTCACATGCAGTATGAAATGTTCACTGCATCATTTCACAGCAATAATACCTTTAGGGAATTGTAACCTGTGTGAAAAAAAAGAGCTCTCATTTTCTTTCTAATTAAGTTGAGCCTAAAACTTCTTTGTGGGTGTTAGATCGCTCTCCTGAAGCTTTGTAAGGAGAGTAGAAAGGAAGCACGAAGTCTTCAGGGAGCTTGGGGAGACTGAGAGAGGAAGCAGGCCCTCAACTCATTTGAAAAGCCACGAGGCTGCTGGTATGATTAACTGTGTTGCCATCTGTAGTAATGCTTCACTGGGGCTAGAGGGATAGTTTGACAGACTGAGCACATGTTTTGCATATAGGAGGCCTGGGTTCCAGTCTCAGCACCGCGAGTATGCTGAGTACTCCCCAAGTGCCACCAGGGTTCCAGTCTCAGCACTGCAAGTATGCTGAGTACTCCCTGAGTACCACCAGGGTTCCAGTCTCAGCACTGCAAGTATGCTGAGTACTCCCTGAGTACCACCAGGGTTCCAGTCTCAGCACCGAGTATGCTGTGTACTCCTGAGTGTTACCATGGTTGTCCCATCACCATGAATATGTTAAGTAGTCCCTGAGTATCATCAGGGTTTCAGTCTCAGCACTGTGAGTATGCTGAGTACTCCCTGAGTACCACCAGAGTCTGTCTCATTACCACAATATGCTAAGTACTCCTGAGTACCACCAGGGTTCCAGTCTCAGCACTGCAAGTATGCTGAGTACTCCTGAGTGCCACCAGGGTTCCATCTCATCACCATGAATATGCTGAGTACTCCTGAGTATCACCAGAGTTTCAGTTTCAGCACTGTGAGTATGCTGAGTACTCCCTGAGCATGACCAGGGTTCTATTCTCAGCACTGCGAGTATACTGAGTACTCCCTGAGTACCACCAGGAACAACCTGTGTGCACAGACCTGGGAGTAGCCTCTAATCATCACTAATGTCACCTTAACACAATAATTACAACCATGAAAATAAAGATTCATGTCCTAAGCCGAGAATGCTTTTATCCTGTATGTGTCCCCTCCTGAGAAATAACTGTACTTTCCCTGTGTGCCTACTGCTAAAACAAAGTTAAGGTTTCTACTGCTAGAACCAAACACATTAATTGGATCTCCTCACCCTAGTTTTCATTTCCATCTGTAAGCCCTTTTATATTGGCTCCAAGAATGAGATAGAGTTACTGTTTCTGGGTGTTTAAAGCTTGATCCTTGTACCCCAGGAGCAGCCAGAAGGCAGGGTGATGAGAAATCTTTCAAGATCTTACTTCTTCCTCATTAGGGTGGAATAAGATGTGTTGCCTCTTTTCTTTTTTTTTTAATTTTTACTTGTTTTTTAAAATTGAATCACAATGACATACACAGTTAAAAGTTGTTTATGATTGGGTTACAGTCATATAGTGTTCTAACCCCATCCTTCCCGGTGCACATCTCCCACCACCAGTATTCCTGGTTTTCCTCACTACCTCCATCCTTTCCTCTTTGGCAGGCACCTCTGTCTCTCTGTCTCTCGATCTCTCTGTCTCTCTCAAACATACACACATTATGGTTTACAGCACGGATACTGTAAGATTACAATGTATATCCTTTTGACCTATTTTCAACACTCAGATGTCCAGAGTGCTCCTTTCTAATCATTATTGTCACAGTGGTCCCTTCTCTATGCTAATCGCCCTCTGCCCCCTCCCCACACTTGTGGCAAGCTTTCAACCATTGACCAGTCCCACTGGGCCCTATATCCCTGGCCTTGGATATTCACTTGATCACTTGACATTCTGTTATTCATCAATTTCTTCGAGCGGGCATGTCCTGTTATTTTATTTATTTACTTATTTATATCCCACAAATGTTTGCTTATTTTTGGTTGCTGAGCTAGAGAAGCAAACACCAAGGACTTGGAGGAGACAGTGGAACCCAAAAGGTACCCCAAGGTCTCCTGGCCTGTCTGCGCGCGTCCAGAGCGCCTTTCCTCATCCGTGCAAATATTCTTTCTCTGCCTTGACTTTGTTCTTCAATGAAATAGCTGGTGGCTCTCATTATACGCAGCTCACAGGACACTAATCTAAAAGGCAGGACAGGGCCGGGAGATGTCTCTGAGGTTCTGGGCTGGAGCAGGGCCCAAGACGTCCCTCCCTTCTAGCTTTGAAGGCATTTGGCTTTCTGACAAATATGTAGCGTGTGCCAGAAATATGTGAATGGAATTAACAGCTGGGACTTAACAGAGTGGCCCAGGCGAGGGCTGTGGCCCCTCAATTGTCATGCAGGCTGTGCTGTGGCTTGACCTGGCTGTGTCACAGGCCCACGCTGTGAGATCCCGGCTTTGTGCAGAGTGCCGAGTATTATTTGCAAATCATAAGTGGCAGGATACAGACCAAGAGCGGAGGAGGGAATGCTATTTTAAAAACAATTTTTCTAAGCATTACAAGTAGTAATTAAGGAGGTGAAGACTGAACCATTGATGATGCATGCTGTTTTCAAAATTTCTTTCAAATTGTCATCAGAAAATTATAGTCAGATTGATTCTGATGTTGGAGTTAATTGCTATGCTTTTTAGTGGGCTAAGCAAAGAGATAGGAGAAGCTTATTCTTTCACTAACAACAAAAATACCTCACTTCCCTTTGTGTCAAGCTACTTGCCTGGTGAAAAGAGCATTTCTTACTATTTCCTTGCATGGCAGCCGGTCCCCAATATTGTTTGGAGATCGGCTCATGTTCTCATCTAATTGTACCCTGGTTCCTTAGATCTTCACAGTTTGCGGCCATAAGGTTTCAATTTATTTGACCACTTAGTTAGATTCCTAAGAAGGAAATTTTATTTAATGTTCTAAACAAATAACAGAAAAATCACAGTGACTTAAATGAAAAGAAAACACAAATTCTTATTTTACACATATCTAAGAGGAGCCTCAATCTATTGTCAGGACCAAAGTAGAGCACTTAGAAAAGAGAAAAAGATTTTTCTCACAGGCTATTTAAATTGTTCTCCTATAATAATCGGGGCATAGTTTCTTTTTTGCTATCACTGGTAATTCCAAAAGTAAAAGAATATCCTATATCTTTCCAGATGTAGACATAAAAATATACAATATTTTTTATTTAATCTGTATCATGTTAATAAAATAATTACTTTTCCTGTCATTAACCAGAGGTGAGTCAAAAGAGAATTGAAATGATTTCCACTTGTATCACTTGTCTTCCCGTTGTTCATCAATTTGCTCAAGCAAGGGCCAGTAACATTTCCATTAGACCCTGTTCACATTCTCGTACAGCCCAAGGGCCTCTGCTTGCTCCAGGAACATGAAGAGCCTCAAAACATTCCTTCAGGTTATGAGAATGAGGTCTATTATTATTACTGGTTTTGGCATATCAAATGCTACACAGATAGCTTGCCAGGCTCTGCTATGTGGGAGCTCAACATTACTTTGGAAACATTTAGAATTGAATTTAAATAAACAATAAAACCGTGCAGATAATTTGCATGGTTGTAGGTAAAGGGGGACTAATTTAAAGCTTTACTCATCTCCTTTTAGATTTTATTTATTTATTTTTAGTTTGGAAGTCACATTAGACAGTGCTTCGGAGCTTACTTATGGTTCTGCACTCAGGATTACTTTCAGTGGGTGTGAGGGACTAGATGGGGAAACAGAGATTTGATCTGGGTCTGCAGCATGTGAGGCAGGCACTTTACCAAACTGCTGTCACTCTGCTCCCACACTTAGTGACCTGTGTACAGCATCATTTTACTATAACTTCCTTCCTTCCTTCCTTCCTTCCCTCCCTCCCTCCCTCCCTCCTTCCTTCCTTCTTTCCTTCTAATCTTTCCCTTTTTTCTTCCTTTCCTTCCTTTCTTCCTTCCCACCTTTCTTCCTTCCCACCTTTCTTTCTTTCTTTCTTTCTTTCTTTCTTTCTTTCTTTCTTTCTTTCTTTCTTTCTTTCTTTCTTTCTTTCTTTCTTTCTTTCTTTCTTTCTTTCTTTCTTTCTTTCTTTCTTTCTTTCTTTCTTTCTTTCTTTCTTTCTTTCTTTCTTTCTTTCTTTCTTTCTTTCTTTCTTTCTTTCTTTCTTTTCTTTCTTTCTTTCTTTCTTTCTTTCTTTCTTTCTTTCTTTCTTTCTTTCGCTCTCTCTCTCACTTTCTTTCTTTCTTTCTTT
This sequence comes from Cryptotis parvus, assembly GCA_021461705.1. NCBI lineage: Eukaryota > Metazoa > Chordata > Mammalia > Eulipotyphla > Soricidae > Cryptotis > Cryptotis parvus. The sequence continues at coordinate 28,383 of JAJIBD010008004.1, forward strand.
TTTATTTTTACAATTACAAAGATATACAATTAAAAAGTTCATATTTGGGTTTTGGTCATACAGTGTTCCAGCACCCATCCTGCCACCAGTGCCCATCTCCCACCACCTACGTCCCGGTTCCCTCCCCCATTACCCCAGCCCTCCTCATGGCAGGTTCTTTATTTTTTTCCATTTCTCTCTCTTTCTCTTTTCCTTCCCCTCCAGACTATGGATTACAGAACATACATTAAAGGGTTGTCATGTGTATCTTTTTGCCTCTATTTAATGCTCAGTTCTAGGTTGGCATTAGTACCCTCGACAATTGTTAGCACACTGTTCCATTTTCTGTCTTACCTAGCCTCTGACTCCCACACGTTTGTGATAATTTCCACCTTTGTCAAGACCTCCTGATATATGTTTCACTTGACCTTGGATATTGGTATCATAATATGTACATATATATTTATGTTATGCAGATAAATGCAGTCATTCTGTATCTGTCTCTCTCCTTCTGGCTAATTTAGCTCAACATAATCTTCTCCATGTCCATCCATTTATAGGCAAATTTTATAACTTCATTTTTCCTAACAGCTGCATAGTATTCCATTGTATAGATGTAACAAAGCTTTTTTATCCAGTCATCGATTTTTCGGGCACTCTGGTTGCTTCCAGATTCTGGCTATTGTGAATAATGCTGCTATGAACATAAAAGTAGGGATGGTGTTTCCACTGCGTATTTTTGGTTTCCCAGAGTAGATTCCCAGGATAGTAGAGTGGCAGGATACACAATCAACACCCAAAAAGTCGGTGGCTTTCCTATATACAAATAACGAAAGAGAAGAAAGGGATATTAAGGAAACAATTCCATTCACAATTGTGCCACAGAAAACCAAATACCTAGGAATCAACTTACCCAAGTGTGTAAAGGACCTGTACAAAGAAAACTACAAGACACTGCTCCAAGAGATAAAGGAGGACACAAGGAAATGGAAACAAATTCCCTGCTCATGGATGGGGAGAATCAAAATTGTCAAAATGGTAATACTCCCTAGAGCTCTGTACAGATTCAATGCAGTCCCTATAAGGATACCCAAGACATTCTTCAAAAGAAATTGACCAAACACTCCTGAAATTTGTATGGAACAATAAACCCCCAAGGATAGCTAAAGCAATCCTCGGGAAAAAGAAGATGGGAGGCATCACCTTTCCAACTTCAAACTGTACTACAAGGCAGTAGTAATTAAAACAGCATGGTATTGGAATAAAAACAGACCTGTGGACCTATGGAATAGAATTGAGTATCCTGACACCTAACCTCAAACACATGATCATTTAATCTTTGACCAAGGTGCAACGAGTCTAAAATGGAGTAAGGAAAGCCTCTTCAACAAGTGGTTTTGGGAAAACTGGGCAGCGACATGTAAAAAATGAATTTGGACCTGTGTCTAACACCATGCACAAAAATCAGATCAAAGTGGATTAAAGATCTCAATATCAGACTTGAATCCATAAAGTACATTGAAGAAAATATAGGAAAAACCCTCCATGACATTGAAGCTAAAGGCATCTTCAAAGGTGAAACATCACTAACAAAGCAAAGAGAAGAAAAGATAAACATATGGAACTACATGAAACTAAAGAGCTTTTGCACCTCAAAAGAAACAGTGACTAAGATACAAAAGCAGTCTACAGAATGGGAAAGAATATTCACCCAATACCCATCTGATAAGGGGTTAATATCCAGGATATATCAGGCACTGGTAGAACTTTACAAGAAGAAAACAAACAACCCCATCAAAAAATGGGAAGAAGAAATGAACAGAAACTTCAGCAAGGAAGAAATTCGAATGGCCAAAAAACATATGAAAAAATGATCATCATCACTAATCATCAGAGAGATGCAAATCAAAACAACAATGAGATACCACTTTACACCACAGAGGCTGGCACATATTCAAAAGAGCAAGAACAACAAGTGCTGGTGTGGATGTGGGGAAAAGAGGACACTCATCCATTGTTGGTGGGAGTGCCAGCTGGTACAGCCTTTCTGGAAAACAATATGGACATTCCTCCAAAGTCTGTCTGTCTGTCTGTCTGTCTGTCTGTCTGTCTGTCTGTCTGTCTGTCTGTCTGTCTGTCTGTCTGTCTGTCTGTCTGTCTGTCTGTCTGTCTGTCTGTCTGTCTGTCTTTCTTTCTTTCTTTCTTTCTTTCTTTCTTTCTTTCTTTCTTTCTTTCTTTCTTTCTTTTCTTTCTTTCTTTCTTTCTTTCTTTCTTTCTTTCTTTCTTTCTTTCTTTCATCCTTCCTTCCTTCCCACCTTTCTTTCCTTCCTTCCTTCCTTCCTTCCTTCCTTCCTTCCTTCCTTCCTTCCTTCCTTCCTTCCTTCCTTCCTTCCTTCCTTCCTTCCTTCCTTCCTTCCTTCCTTCCTTCCTTCCTTCCTTCCTTCCTTCTTTCCTTCCTTCCTTCCTTCCTTCCTTCCTTCCTTCCTTCCTTCCTTCCTTCCTTCCTTCCTTCTTTCTTTCTCTTTCTTTCCCTTCCTTCCTTCCTTCCTTCCTTCCTTCCTTCCTTCCTTCCTTCCTTCCTTCCTTCCTTCCTTCCTTCCTTCCTTCCTTCCTTCCTTCCTTCCTTCCTTCCTTCCTTCCTTCCTTCCTTCCTTCCTTCCTTCCTTCCTTCCTTCCTTCCTTCCTTCCTTCCTTCCTTCCTTCCCTTCCTTCCTTCCTTCCTTCCTTCCTTCCTTCCTTCCTTCCTTCCTTCCTTTCTGTCTTTCTGTCTTGCTGACTTTGTGCCTGCCTGCCTTCGTTCTTTTTTTTTATTGCTTTTCAGGTAACACCTGGTTACTTCTGGCTCTTCCGTAAGGAATTACCTTTCGTGGTGCTCAGGGTACCATATGGGATGCCAGAAATTGGACAGGGGCTGGTCCAATTAGAACAATACTAATTGTTCCAGATGAAGGCAAATGCCCCTTCTGCTGTACTGTCACTCTGGCCCCAGTTGATAATTTTTTAAGGTACACAGAAATTCTTAAAATATATATATATATATGAAGTATATATGTATATATATATATATATATATATACTTTAGGGGCCACTCCTGGCAATACTCAGTGGTGACTACTGGCTCTGTACTCAGGAATTACTCCTGGTGGTGCTCAGGGGACCATATGGAATGCCGGGGATCGAACAAGTGTCTATCAAGTGCAAGGCAAATGCCCTACCTGCTGTACTATCACTCTGACCCAGAAACTCTTAAATATTTTAGTAGTATTAAAGGTACCATGTTGGAGGATAATCCTCATCATTTTACGAATGTATATATCTTTAGTATATTATGATATGCATCATTTTACATTTGCATTTCACTTGATCACTTGACATCCCATTGTTTTTTTGATTTTGCTCCAGCAGGTGCCAGTAACATTTCCATTTGACCCTATCACATGCCAGTGTAGTTCAATGGCATCTGCTTGCTTCAGGAATACAAAGAGCCTCAAACTGTTTGTTCAGGGTCTTGACAAAGAAGTCTGACCATCTCGTAGATGGATGGCCACATGGTCTTTTGACATCCCGTGGGATCCAGTCGGTCCAAATCACATTACATGTCCAGTCCATCTGATGCTCAATGCCTTGGCAAACGAGACAGCGTCCCTGACTCTGGATCATCGATGGAGGTCAGAACCCCGGATTCCTTCTCTCACTTGAGTGAAGCATGATATCCCAAGCATAGCTCTTTCGATTCCTCTTTGGGAGACCTGAATAGCATTCTTATCCTGCTTCTGTAGGGCCCAGGTCTCTGAGGTTTATGTTAATGCAGGGAGAACAGTGGAGTCGAAGAGATGTGCCTGGAGCTGGAGGTTCTTTTGTCCTTTTAGCTATTTCTTCAATGCCTTTGAAGGCATTCCATGCCTCTCTCTTCCTCCTGCGCAGCTCAGGTTTTGGGTCATTCATCATGTTGACTTCTAGACCTAGGTACACATAACTGCTGCATTCAGAGATGTCTGTTCCATTGAGAGTCAATGGGTTTCTGGAACTAGTTTATTTTCCATGAACATAGTTTTGTTGAGATTCAGCTATAGACCTATCTTTCCGCATTCTCGGTCGAAGTCAGCCAGCATTTGTGTTGCTTGGTTAATGTTTGGTGCTGTTAGAACAATGTCATCAGTAAGCTGAGGTGATGTCATTGCCCACCGTCTATCTTCTCTCCCATACCTTTCCATTCTAATTGTTGCATGATGTTCTCTAGGGTGACACTGAAGAGTTTTGGTGAAATGGTATAACCCTGCCGAACTCCTCTTTTGACATCAATGATCACTTCCTTGTAGAATGGTGAGATCCTGGTGGTAAATCCATAATAGAGCTCATGAAGGCTCTTGATGTATTGGGTTTGAACTCCCTGTTTGGCTAGAGTTTCGATGAACACTTCGTCTCAACAGAATCAATTCTTCAAATAAATGAATGGGAGACAGAGCAGCATCTTGAACTCCCTACAAACCTCAGTGAGCTTGGTTATCATGTGGATATGGTCGATTGTGCTGAATCCTTTTCAAAGCCAGTTTGCTTGCACAGTTGTCCTTCATCTAGTGTTCTGCCAATCCTGTTCAGGATGACTCAAGTGAACATCTTACAGATGACAGACAACAGGCAGATGGGGAGATAGTTGCCCATGTCATAGATGTCTCCTCTCTTGAACAGTAGAACTGTCCTGTTGGTTTTCCATTGGGAGGTCACCTTGCATTCAGAGAGGTAGCGTGTGAAGAGCCAAGCCAGTGTATTGATGAGTACAGATGGCAGATTCTTCAGGTGTTCGGGTTAATTTGTCTGGGCTGGGTGCTGTTTGCTTCTTTACCAACAGATTTTGTAAGGGAGAACGTTGGGAATGACATATCCATCCTGTGGAATTTGGTATGTGGGCAGGTGGACAGAGCTGTCAAAGAGATCTGAGTTTATAAAAAATACTTAAAAAAAAGAGATCTGAGTAGAAGTCTTGGATAATCTTCTCCATTACCTTTCTGTAAGATGTGATAGATCCACCAGGATGTTGGAGGGCAGTCATCTTGGTCTTATTTTTGGTAAAGGACACGCAGGCATTGCAAATGCTTTTCCAGGCTTCTGCTGCTTCGCCAGTATTTTTGCTCTTCTCTCTTTGAGGTCTTCCTTTATAGCTTCTCTGCACTGCTTTCTGAGCTTGGACATTAGCCTTGGTTGCCTGAGGCTTGTGCCTTGCCAATTTGGTGAATGAGCTAGAGAGATTTTGAAGAGAGGTATCTTTTGTGTCTCTCTCTCTTGGTGTTCTTTGCACAATCATGGAAGTGCTGAACTAGTCGATTGTATTCTTCATAGATGTTGATGAAGAATATTGCATATGCTATGGGTGAATATTTCTAAAATTTTAGTAAAAGTTTATTCAGAATAAAAGACAAGTTGGAAGAAAAATGACAACATCTTATCACAGTTCAGCAGTTCCCAATGGTAATCAGGTCCTCTTACAAGAACAATTTGTCTATTTCAATAGACAAAATTGTTTACAATAAGCTTATAAAATATTAAAATTTTTTGATTTATAGGTATCATGATGAATGTATGTGAGTAATAATCACCTATAGTATAAAATAGATTAATTTTGTCTCATTAAGAAATCATTTTCTCTGCCAGAAATCTGGCCATAATTTAGGCAAAGTATGAATTGGTGCAATGCAGAGTTTCAGAAACCTGTGACTTTTAGACAAGCTCAGTGGAAAAGAACAACAAATGACATCCTTGTGATGGTGGCTGGAATGTGTCATCCATGGAAGTGAGAAGCTTAGCTTCTCCGTGTGAAAATATAATTGTAGCTTTCTTTCCCTGTGAGATCCCTGAGAGCAGGAGCAGTGAAGCAATGCCTTGTACTCATAAGCAGGTTAGAACTTAGAAAGTACATTGAACTCGATCCCTTAGTCTATCAGCACCTTAAAAGAAATAACCCTAAGACAAATCATTTTCTACCTTTTACAGCTGGAAAATTTGAGCATAGACAGTATCTTGATATGAATTGCCAAGTTTCCACACAGCTAGGTGTTACTGGATGGGGGTCAGGATTTCTGCCTTACAATCCAGTGGCTGTTTTTTCTTCTCTGGGTTAAGGAGGTTGGGTTAAAGATCCCCAACTCCAGTTGTTCCCCACTTTCCACATGGTGCAGACTGTGGGGGAGGTACACTGTATGTCGCAACACGTCCACTTTGTCACCTATTACATGGCAGCAAATGAAAAGCTCCACAACTCCTCAACGTGCCGCACTCCCACTGTGATTTTTACAGGAAAACCGTGGGGGCAGGAGGTGTGAGATGATTCCTGAGATCCCTCAGGCTCTCAACATTCTGTGATTCTCCCATGCTGAGAGCAGAAGAAGCACTTTCTGCGTTGAACAAACGAATTCACTTCTGAGAAGCGTGAGCTGGGAAGCTGTCATCCTTGGAAGATAATTGTCTTTACGCCTCGTGCTGCTGATAGTAGATTGCCCAGCGATTCTTAGCTTACTGCAATACTGGAAGGAAGAAAGACATGCAATTTGTTTTATTTTTACTGTAATAATTTCAGTCTAAGAGTCCTGGAGACTTTACAAAAATGTAACCATAGACACGCATTTTAGGTCTCTATTCATGAACTCTGAATTTAAAATCAAGGTCCTCTGTCACTGTCCACTGTTGAAATAGCTCACTTGCAATCCCCAGAGCGAAACATATTTAAGAGCAAGGGCCAACCAGGAGACATTTACACTCTCAAGACCCACTACACTGCCCAAGTTCAAGGCATAGTGGTTTGTGCCATCTGGAATTCTGGAGGGTTTTTATTTTAAAAAGCTCTGGGTTGAGGGTGATGGAAGAGAAAAGACAGCATTCAGGAAGGGAGAAGCAAAAGGAGGCTGACAAAGAGGATGCGGGGTGAGAGCAGAGCAGGAAAGACTGAACCAGGTTAGAAAAAAACTAAAGCAAAGGTACAAAAGAATGAGAACATGAATGAAAGAAAGAGAAAGAGAGAGGGATGGAGGAAGGGGGAGATGGAAAGAAAGAGAGGAAGTAAGGGGAAGGAAGGAAGGAAGGAAGGAAGGAAATGAAAGAGAGAAAGGGAGAATTGAAAGTAGGAAAGAAAAAAGAAGAAAGAGGGGAGACAGACAGAGAGAGAGAGAGAGAGAGAGAGAGAGAGAGAGAGAGAGAGAGAGAGAGAGAGAGAGACAGGGGGCAGAGGGAACTCACAGAGCAATTTAAATGCTAGATTGTTTTTGGTTTTTCCCTTGCTACGACCTCTGGCCACAGATCATGCTCAGCAGCTCCCAGAACAGAAATCGCCCTTGGGGAATGGAGTTCTGAATTTTTATTGCCCACTTAAAAGCCTGTTCTCTTTTGCCCTATAGAACCTGGGAGTAGCAGAGTTCCTTCTCCTGGAGACTGCATGCAGGGCGGCTCTGGTCTCAGTTGCTTCCTTTTAAAGAATTGAGCACCTGGGAACCCAGGGATCTGTTGACCTTTTGCTACGCTCTGGTCTAAACTAAAACTCTCTGTGAAGAGATGGGTCCCAAAGTGGGGAAAATGTTTTTCGCTTCCTCCTGCTAATTCTTTGTGAGACTAGATTAGTAAATTGGAGGGCTACAGGGTCTAAGATACAGCATTTTGTATCTTGAAGGAGCTGTTACTGTTTGACCCAAATAAAGTCGCCTTTTGTTAAAACACTCCTTGAGTGAAATGACTTAGTTCAAACTCACATGCTTCGTGTTATATTACTTTGTACTATTTTGTCCTGATGCAATCGGACTGAAAAATATGTGGCTACCGGACATGGAGTGTTCCACCCTGTTCATGGTAGATGAGTATGATCACTTTGGTGTATGTGAGCACCCAACATGGAGTCCCAACCGTAAGTGTCAAGTTTACTAACTAAATTGCATTATTTGTTTCTTGCCACATATTGGACCATTTATCTATTTTATGTGAGTAAACCACATTTCTGAAATGGTTTAAAATACTTGATACTCTGTCAATACCTATCTTTCCACAAAGATAGGTATTGTGGAAAGATAGGTCTACAGCTGAATCTAAAAGAAAACTATGTTTATGAAGAATGAACTAGTTCCAGAGGCCCCATTCACTCTCAATGGAGCAAACATCTCTGAATGCAGCAGTTATGTGTACCTAGGTCGAGAAATCAACATGATGAATGACCTAAAACCTGAGCTGTGCAGGAGGAAGAGAGTGGCATGGAATGCCTTCAAAGGCATTGAAGAAATAGCTAAAAGGACAAAAACCTCCGGCTCCAGGCACATCTCTTTGACTCCACCATTCTCCCTGCATTAACATACGCCTCAGAGACATGGGTCCTATGAAAGCAGGATGAGAATGCTATTCGGGTCTCCCAGAGAGGAATTGAAAGAGCTATGCTTAGAATATCACGCCTCACTCAAGTGAGAGAAGGAATCGGAGTTCTGACCTCCATCGCTATTCCAGAATCAGGGACGCTGTCTCGTTTGCCAAGGCATCGAAAATCAGATGGGCTGGACATGTAATGCGATTTGGAGACAACCGCTGGACTAAAGCCATTACCAACTGGATCCCATGGGATGTCAAAAGATCACGTGGCCGCCCACCTACAAGATGGTCAGATTTCCTTGTAAAGACCCTGAAGGAATGGTTTGAGGCTCTTCATATTCCTGAATCAACCAGATGCCATTGGGCTACATTGGCACATGATAGGGTCCAATGAAATTGTTACTGGCACCTGCTCGAGCAAATCGATGAATAACGGGATTCAAGTGATCAAGTGATCAAGTGAAATGTCAATACAGCCGAAAACAAAGCTTGGAGAGACTGGAGCTCTACAAACTAAGTTTATGGGTCGACGGATAAATAATGACCCTTTAGCTGATGTAGTCAGAGTAAATGTTCTGTGCTGGAACCATCTGATTGATAGGTCGACAACTGGTTGTTTTGTGACCTTGACCTTAGGCAGGAGTCAGTATTTCTGTGGCTTATCAGACACACCAGCCAAAGACTGCAGGAACAGTGAGTGTCCCCACCTTGCTGCTTTTGTCTTTCTCTCTCCACTTTCTTAATCAAGCAGTCACATCCTTGGGGTCAATGAATCAAGGTTTCCTCCATCGACACCTTGCTCTGGCCTTACTCTGTCCCCAGCTGTTTGGGATGGATAGGATCAGATGGGAGAAATGCCTGAGAGATGTTGGCAGGTTCTTGGACTAGTATTTAGCAGGTTGGATTCTTGGACTAGGATATATTTCCACTGGTTTCCAGGCACTCAGGCCATTGGTTTTGAATTTCTTATTTTTTGTATATAGGTATACAGGGAGATATAGGTATACAGGGAGAGCAAGGAGCAGCTCTGCCCCATGTCTGAGAGTCTCTGGATCAGCATACCTGGGCCAGATTGAGAAAAAAAACTGCTGCAGGTGGGTGTCAATGATCTGGACCATGATGGGCTAGTCTGCTGGGTGGAGTTCTGACAAGAGGGAAGTCTGAATGTGGAAAATGGCGGCCCCATGGAGTGGGGGTGTCGTCTGGCTTGTTGTGAGGCTCTGCTGGGGTGGTGGGCCAGGGCTAGAACCCACCATGACTCCTGGGTGCCTCATGAACCGCTGGGCACAGGGAGACCAAGGAGCAGCTCTGCCCCATGTCTGAGAGTCTCTGGTTCAGTGTACCTGGGCCGGATTGAGAAAAAAAACTGCTGCAGGGTGGGTGTCGATGATCTGGGCTATGATGGGCTGGTCTTCTGGGTGGAGTTCTGACGAGGAGGGAAGTCTGGATGTGGAAAATGGGCTCTCCCTGTGCCCAGCTGTTCATGAGGCACCAGGAAGGCATGGCGGGTTCTAGCCGTGACCCACCACTCCAGCAGAGCCTCACAACAAACCAGAGGACCCCTCCACTCCATGGGGGCTGCCATTTTCCACATCGGACTTCCCTCTTGTCAGAACTCCACCCAACAGATCAGCCCATCACAGCCCGGCTCGCACGGCCACTTGGTTCATCAATAAATGCTTTATTTGGAGGTGACCAGAAGAGTATGCCACCCGCACGACAAGCCTGGCAAGCTGCTCGTGTCATATTTGATATGCCAAATACCAGTAACAATTATATTAGGTCATTCCCGTGACCTAATATAATGGTTTGAGGCTCTTTATGTTCTTGTAGCAAGCCGATGCCCTTGGCTCTACTAGCATGATACAGGACATATGGAGATATTACTGGTGCCCGCTCTAGCAAATAGATGATGAACGGGAAGATAGTGATAGTGATTTTTTGTTGCAGATTCACACTCAGCAATGTTCAGAGATTGCTCCTGGCTCTGTGCTCAGAAATTACTCTTGGTGACACTCAGGGGGATCATATGTGGTCCCAAGAAGGAGCCAGAGTTGGCTGGATACAAGACAAGCACCTAATCTCTTATAGAAACTTTCTGGCCCAATTCTGTTTAACTTTCTTCTCCCCAAAGTAGTATCAACTTTTGAGGACTTACTCCTCAACATCTATCTGAATATGGCTCTTTAATGGGACTGTCCAAGCATCCCTTTAATACTGTATTTCTCTGCCATTCCATAACTCAGAGACAATATTTCTGAGTTATGGAGTTTAACTGGTTCCCTTATATTTCACACCAGGCCTTGCCTTCATCTTTCCTTTCTTGTTATTTCCTTTCTGTACTGGAATTCTCTTCATGACATCATTTCCAAAGAGGAAGCATTTTCTTGCTTTATGCTTCTGTCTTCAGATGAAGGGATCCTCTTTGCTCATGAAAAGGTTGCTTATTGAAATTGAGGCATAATCACTGGAGGAGTAATATGGTGACTTTTGGAGTATAGTAGATGTTGCTGTCACTCCTAGATCACTAACTTTGAAAATATGATCAACTAGACTTCAAGGATAGTTCCATAAAACTATCTGCCTTGCAGACATAAAGCTGCTCTGTAGATTCCTGGTACCACACACATATGCCACAATGGGTCCTTGTAGCTCAGCTCTTTGGGGTCCCTACACCATAACATTGTATGTCATCTCAAAGTCACCACACCCAGGTTGTATGAGCACTACAAATAAAATGGCACAACCCCCAGTTAATACAATGACCCAGTGTGTAATACTTGATCTTCCCAAGTAATATGATCAAGCATTTTTTGATCCTTGATCTTGCAAAAATAACCACAGTAAAGAGGAGAGTGGGAAAGACCATACATAAATAAGTAAAAAGTCCCGTAGGTCATCGATTAGCTCGAGCGGGCACCAGTAACATCTCAATATGCCCTGTCACATGCGAGATAAATGAATAAGTAAAAAGATAATAAAAAATAAGTACACAAATACATAAATAAGTAAAAAGAAAATAAAAAAGCTTTTCTTAAGTATAAGTTCCTTGTAAGGGGTGTACATTATACCAAGCTTCACTCACATTTTGTGAATATCAAATGAAATGGACATAAAATAATTAGCACTGCCTGTGGCATAAGAACTCAGCAAAGAAATGCATAATCTCACCTCTTGCTCTTCTACTGCACTTTAAACCTTTCTTTATAGTGGTACAGCTGATGATGTAGTAGAAAGTGTTGGTGACACGCCCTACTTCAAGCTCCAGCTCCACTTAGCTTGCAGCCCCTCCCAGCCCTTCTAGGGAGGTTTTGAATCAGCTCTGCCATTTGTGAAGTCAAAAGGCCCACCTGAAGATATACATTTCAAAAGGGTCGATTGGGGCCTGAGTAATAGCACAGCAGGTAGGGTGGGGCATTTGCCTTGCAGCCAGCTGAAACCTCTCCCCCTATCACATATGGTCCCCTGACCACCACCAGGAGTAATTCCTGAGTGAAGAGCCAGGAGTAACCCCTGAACATTGCTGGGTGTGACCCAAAAAGAAAAAAAAAATCAAAAGGGTCTCGATCCTTGGCTTCATCTCTAGAGAGCCCAGCCCATGTTGGGCCCAAGCCTGAGAAGTTTTGGCTGGTTTCTATCTATAAAATAAGCTGGAAGAAAAGAGAAAAGCTCTTTTGCCATTTTGGCTTCCCTTGGCTTTTTGCCTCTCCTCTCCTCTGTGCTGGGCTTTAACATGTAGTGGCAGCCATCTTGGCCTACGTGTGGCTGGGGCCCAGCAGGGAACCCAAAGTCTGGGGTTTTTCCTGTTCTTGGATTGTATATCAGAACGTGTGATAGTAAAACCTTTTAAAACTGCGCTGGATTCCTGAGTTTTCATCCATTCCCCTCTGGCTTTGGAGGTAGAAGGGAACTTGTTTCCTGGTATTGTTAGAGTCCCCAGAGGCTCCCTGACAAGAAAGAAAATGAGCATTTAATCCACAGACATCTGTTATTTGTTTTGCTTTTAGTATCATGTAGACGGGGAGGTGTTTAATATAATAACCTTTGTATCTAGGTATGAACATTTGAAAACTGAAGCTATGAATTACCTACCTAGCTGTGGCATGGTTAGGTGCGTTAAAGAAGGAATGTGGCGAAACAGTGGCAGGGTGCAGGCAAGTCTAGAGACAGGCCTGTCTCGTTGCTGCCACAAGCCTGATGCCCACTTCTCTCTGCTGTAGAGTAGCACAGCCTCCTCCGCTCCTTTTCTGCTTGTGCCACTCTAGTTTAGAAAATTTCAAAATTACCCTTTCAAACCTACTAGTATGGTTTTATACTTTATTATTATCAGAAACTGTTCTAAGATGATAACGTGTGAAATCTCTCTTCCTTGCTCTCTGAATTCACCTCACATCCCCCTTCACCCTGGTGAGCTTCTTTCCCTCAGTAGTCTTTGGGTTGCTAAACTCTCTTCCAATCCCAAACCCTACCTATTCAGTCATTCTTCTGTGCTTTTATGTCCCTTAGCTTGTATCTACCTTATAAATCGCCTCAGCCCAGCGACCACTGCTAGCCTCATTCCTCCATTCCTTTTCTTACTTTGGATTTTGGACCACCACCAATGTGCCAAGGACTTGCTCCTGAATCTGCTCAGGCGTCACTTCTGTCATGCTCAGGGAATCATCTATGGTGCCGAGGACTGAACCAGGGTCAGACACATGCAAGAAAAACACCATAACCTTCTACTGTTTCTCCGCCCTCCATTTTCATTTAATGTTCTATTCTTGATAGGATTGGTTGTGATTATGGTTATGTGACTATTTAAAGTTGAAGGAATTTGTCAATGAGTCAGATGAATTTTATCAGAGAACTTGACACATTAGAGGTTGCAGGATGATCTAAAATCACAATTTAACTTTTATAATCTTTTGATTTCATTTTTTAATAGTCACAGCCCCATTTTGGCAGTGCTTAGGGGATCATGCAGTGCAAGGGATTTTAAGTATGGCCTCATACATGGGAGTTATCAAACTCCCTAGCCCTGGATTTTTCTTATTCTTTTTTATAATTTTTATTTATTTTATTTTTTATTAGTCAGAGTATTTAACTTTGTTATTCTTTTAAAATCAGTTTTTGTCATTGTATACTTCAAAGATTTTATTCATTTATCTAATGTTGAAAATTTAAGCATACTATTCCTCATCTTTTTAATATCACTAGCATTTATATGTGTGGGCCATCTTTTGTTCCTAATATTGTGCATTTGGCTTCTCTCCCACCTGCTTCACCCCTGTTCTTCCTTTTCTCCTTTCCTTTCTTTCCTGATTTTATTCTTTTCCTTGATCTCTCTGGATGGCAATTTGTATAAGGAAGAAGAGGAAGATATAAGAAGATGGTGGTTTGAAATTGAGGGTAGAAAGTTTGAGTTACATAAGATAAAAAAAAGTGCTATAGCCATTGTATGATATTGTGAGGTTAGAGAAAGGACAGCTTAAATGTGTGTGAAACTGACCCAGAGAGGGGAGGAATCAGAAACACTTGCCTTTCTGGAAGCACCATTCCCTGTGCATGCACTGAAATATATAATTATTCCCATAAAAAGTCTGTATGCTTACACAATAATTAATGAATATTGTTCCTTATCCTTTAGCATGTGACCATCAATAGCACCCATTTCTCATCTTTAAGAAGTTCCCATTTTTGATCAGTCTTTCCCTTGTAAGCCCACAAATAATGACTCGAAGATTGATATGTTTCTGGCAATGGAGCTCATGAGCTACAAATGAAGGACCACCAAAGGTTCAGGACCAGTAGGGCTCAGGACCAGTTAGATCTAGGTGAAAGGACAAAGTGACTATGTTCATTTGAGTACACATACAGGATAAAAACCACAGCCACCTGCTTACTCCAGCACAGTGCAGAATTGCACTCGCAATCCCAGAAGTGACCAAATACGATGCTTTCCCTAGCTCCCTCTTCTCTGAAATTGCATGTGCTAGAGATTGTGTTCTCTAGTCACGAGCAGCCCTTTGCAATATCTCACTGGTCCAGCTCTCTTATCCCAGAAAATAATTTCTAACTTCTTTATTTAGGCCAGAGGGTGTATACTTCTAATCTGGTCCTCATCCCACTAAGGGTGAAATATGTTTTTTTTTTTAACCCTGCTGATGGGCCATACTGGTGAAAACCTCATACACAATTGAAAAAGTGAGTTAAGAGTTTCTTGGACACAGGGATCCATATAGTTCTATTTGATCACTTGATCACTTGATCACTTGAAACCCATTATTCATCGATTTGCTCGAGTGGGCACCAGTAACATTTCCATTGGACCCTATCACGTGCCAATGTAACCCAATGGCATCTGGTTGATTCAGGAATATGAAGAGCCTCAAATCATTCCTTCAGGGTCTTGACAAGGAAGTCTGACCAAATTGTAGGTGGGCGGCCACGTGATCTTTTGACATCCCGTGGGATCCAGTCGGTAATGGCTCTAGTCCAGCAGTTGTCTCCAAGTCGCATTACATGTCCAGCCCATCTGATTTTCCATGCCTTGGCAAACGAGACAGCGTCCCTGATTCTGGAATAGCGACTGAGGTCAGAACTCCGAATTCCTTCTCTCACTTGAGTGAGGCGTGATATTCAAGCATAGCTCTTTCGATTCCTCTCTGGGAGACCCGAATAGCATTCTCATCCTGCTTTTGTAGGGCCCAGGTCTCTGAGGCGTATGTTAATGCAGGGAGAACATATATTAAACAGAACATTTAATATATTCACTGACTCACTAAGAGATGAAGTTCTAAATATCCATCTATACTTATGGAGCTGTCTCTATCATTTCCGTTTTACTCATATCTGCCTCATGTGGTTCTGAGAACCATTCTTGATTTGTGTATGTGTGTGGTACCTGTGCATGTGTGGGGGGCGGAAGGGAATGGGATCGGCCCATGCAAGGCAAGCTCTCTACCACTAAGTGACATTCATGGATAATTTGTGGGAAACGTTGCATTCGAACATAACATCTTAAGCTCTTGATCAAAGTCAGGTAACCACTATTTGTTTACTTTGAAGTGTGCTGCTCACACATTTCTTCACTGATTTTAGCAGCTGAGGTGTTTGCTAAGGACTGTGCACCAGGTTGTGGTGTTTAGATACTTGCTTTCCATGTTCACTGAGGTTGGCACTTGGTCAACTTGATACCGAAATGCACACGTGCTTCTTAGGAGCTTCTCACTGAAGCACACAGGTTTGGTTTGTGCATCTCACCAGGAGTTTCTTGCTTAGGTACACGTGGCCAGAACTCACAATTTTGGGCTATGTTGTGTAAATATCTTTTAGCTGTGGTGTATCTTTTCTTGAGTTGTGATGTGTGGCAGGGATCCTACACCTTTAGTTGTGGTTTAGAGCAGGAATCTTAGTTGTGTTTTACTTCACACACCCGACTTTGGTGTGGCTGCAAATTGTGTGTGGTACTGGAAATCACAGATGGAAGAGATTCCAGGCCCAAACACTGGAGATTTAGGACACTGGAGATTTGAACTCATGATCCTAAACTTGTAAAGCAAATTCTCTATGCCTCCATCTAGTCCCTGTGACTTAATTGCTCAGAAGGGAATTTCTCCTACCTGATTATTTTGAGTACGAGACATAGATTTTGTAAGAATTTAGAGGAGAGATGGACATTAGCTCTCAGTAGGGTCTGAGCTGACTGGCATTGGGATTGGAAACCTCACCATCAATTGTCCTCTTTTCCTAATCTGCAAACATATTATCAGATTTCTGGGCCTCCAGCTTTCTGTTTGAAGATCTTGGTAGTTCCAAACTTCCATGACTGAGTGAGACAATTCCGATATTAATGCTCCTTGGCTTTGTTTCTCTGAAGAATCCTGCCTTATCGGACCTGATCTGTGTCAAAGCTATTTCCTGACTCTAGTGGGTTTCTATTCATCAATAAAAATCGCTATCTTGGGGCCAGAGCGGTAGCACATCGGGGAGGGCGTTTGCCTTGCAGTAGCCAACCCAGGTTCGATCTCCGGCATCCCATATGGTTCCCTGAGCACCACCAATAGTAATTCCCTGAGCAAAGAACCAGGAGTAACCCTTGAGTGTCGCCGGGTGTGACCCAAAAAAGCAAAAAAAGAAAAATCGCTCTTTATTTCTTTTTTTTTTTTTTTTTTTTTTTTGCTTTTTTGGGTCACACGCAGCAATCTCAGGGTTACTCCCAGTTCTGTACTCAGGATTACTCCTGGCGGTGCTTGGGGGACCACATGGGATGCTGGGGATCAAACCCGGGTTGGCTGCCTGCAAGGCAAACACCCTCCCCACTCTGCTACCGCTGTGGCCCCTCACTCTTTATTCTAACTCCACAATTCCTTAATGATTGTGGCTCCATACTCACTCTTCAAGTAGGATATTTCTGCCATATTGTTTCTCTTCAAAAGTTCTGTGGACCATTCTAGATTATTTGCATTTCCTTGTATATTTTTTGACATTGTTGATTTCTACAAGAATGTCTGTAATGTAATGTGGACGTCATCCATCAGGACAGAAGAACTTCTCCCCATAGTACCAGCCTTTGCTTCAGATGCCTAGAATGGTCGTGACCATGTGCATCATGAGAGTGCAAAGAGGTTTACTAGACATAGAGTGAGGTTTTCTGGCAAGAATTGGGCAGATTGCCAAGATGGTTAAGCAATTGCTTTGAATAATAAAGGAGAATACTGACTGATTTGTGCTGTGGCTGAGGAGTGGGACAGAGCTGAGAATTCTTCTCATAGGCTGAACTAGTGTGGTTTGAATTTCTGTCAGCATCAAAGGATGGAGTATTCAAGTTTATAGTTGTCTTGTCTAGGTGTAGGAAGCATTCATGTGTGGGGAAGAGGAAGAAGTAGAATTTAAAGGTTAAAAAATATTAAAAAAAGAAGTTAAAAGGTTATCAGGCGCCCAAAATGGAATTGGGTTCTTTATAATGGCCTGCTCAAATATAAATTGAGAGCATTTATTATATTATAGTTCAGCTTTGGTACAACTGAGAAGAGTTTGTAAGGCAATGAACCTAGATCACTAGACTAGATCACTAGACATCCCGTTATTCATCGATTTGCTCGAGCAGGTGCCAGTAACGTTTCCATTTGACCCTATCACGTGCCAGTGTAGCCCAATGGCATCTGCTTGCTTCAGGAACATGAAGAACCTCAAACCGTTCAGGGTCTTGATGAAGAAGTCTGACCATCTTGTAGGTGGGCGCCACGTGATGTATTATACCTTTCATGTTGTATTATACCTTTCATGCATTTTCCGCATTATTTTCTTATTTACATTGTATAGTTTTGAATAAACAGGATCTTTATTACTGTATCACTGTCTCCCCATTCATCATCGATTTCCTCGAGCGGGCACCAGTAATATCTCCATACGTCCTGTCTCATACAAGTAGAGCCCAACGGCACCTGTTTGCTCCAGGAACATAAAGAGCTTCAAACCATTCCGTCAGGTCATGGGAATGAGGTCTATAATTGTTACTAGTATTTGGCATATCAAATATGACATGGGTAGCTTGCCAGGCTCTGCTGTGCGGGTAGCATACTCTTATAGTCATCTCTAAATCCTGTGGTACTGGGAGTTAAGTGTGAGCAGTGACCCCCAAGGACCTCCAGGGGCCACTCCTGAGTCAGTGCTTGCATGCAGCAATATCTGCTAACCCAAGGGAGTTTGGGGTGGAAGAGGGGGCGAGGGCAAGGGTAGCTGTACCCGATTTGGCCCTGGGTTAGTGGAGCAATCCAGGCTGAGGTATCTTAAGCCTGACCCCACTCCTGTGCTGAACCAGCACAGGGCAGATTTAGAGATGACCAGCCATAATTCCAAGAGGCTGAGCTCCTTAGGAAGGAGGCTCCAGCCCAGATTCCCAGAGACACCCCTGGATTCAGAGTGTCCCAGGACCACCCAGGAGATACCCCAGAGGGACTTCTGGGCTTTCAAGGCTCAGCGACTGCAGTTCTATCTCCAGCTACGGTCTCATCTGCAGAACTCCTTCCTGTACGCTGCACAGTGTCTCTTACAAGGACAGGCTCACAGTAGTTAGTGGGGACCCCTTCACCTCAGTTCCAGGTACCTGCTAGCTGACCAAACGCACCACAATGGCCATTCAGAGACATCGGTGGCAAAGGCAGAAAGGCTGCATGCAGAGAGGAAGGGGAAACAGCCCTGTGCCAACACTAGTAAGAAGTGAGCCCGCAGGGGTCTCGGTCAGGGTAAATCAGGGCAGCAGGAAGTGTCCACGCTCGAGAGCCAAACTGTTATAAAGGGGCTGAGAGTCAACTGTGCAACAGTACCAAGGTCCCTCCCACATGTCGAAGACAGAGTATAGATTTATTTATAGATTAAAATTGTTATTTTAATCTATAAATATTTGACCCTGATGTCATTGTGGAAGTCATTAAAAAATTCAAATTACCATCTGCTCAGTACATCTTACAGAAATATCCTTCATTTTTTTTTGCATATAGAACCTATAATGTGACCTGTCTATTAAAAATAAAAACACAGCTTTGCTATATCTGCTCACAATTTGCCACTTTTTATACTGCGTATCCCTTTATAATGATTAGGTTTCCTTTACAAATTATTTTACTTGGCCTATAGAAAATGTCTTTACATTCTAGGTGACTTGTTGCAATTTTTGCTCCTTCTGCTCCCTGCTAAAAAACCTAGAGCAATCTTTGGGATTAGGAAAAGCTGAAACAAACTGACCTGATAATTATGCTATGGAAGGCGTGAAAATCTCTTTCAGAGATAGCTGTTGCCCTGTTGCTTTCTCTGGCTCTGATTGGGCCAAAACAAAATCTTAAGAACATGTTTGCTCTGGTAAGCACTCTGACTAGACTGTCCGGGACAGTGAATGCCTGTCTGTAAAGTTCTTTTAGACTTGTAGATTCCTCAATCTTCATCACATACTGAGAAACATACTCTCAATGTTTACCTGCCATTTTATGTTCAAGAACAGTACTTGTGTGTTCCTCAGTTGCACATGCTCGTCATTCTCCCTCATGAATGAATTTTTTGGGAAAAATACTGAAATATGTATAAGCTTTTATGTTTCCCCTATTTTGTCTGGGCTAGATCCTTAGTTCCTCTTTTTTAAATCTGTTTTCCAGTCATTGCTGGTCAATATCCTTTCTAAATTAAATTGTTCCATTACAAACATAAGCCCGTCTCTTCTATTCGGTATTTTTTTCTGTTCTTTTTGTAGGATGACTGTTCTTGTAATATGAGTCTCCCAGCCAAAAAAGCACTAAGGCACTTTCAACATCCTGCCTTGTAGCTCTGTCATCTTTTTCTTTAGCCTATTTTATCTGTTCAGTTTTTCTGCTTTAAAGCAAATATCCTTATGTATTTGAAAGTCCAGTAGTTTTTGCAGGATGTCAAAGATTGGGTTTATAACATATTATATTGTTCAACATTTGGAACCTTTTATGTTTTTAGTTGAATTTTCTACAAATATAAGTGAGCAGAAGGACATTTGATCCCTTTAAAGATTTCAAAGTTTGGCTGTTGCAAATCTTACCATTTCTGTGTCCTGGAGTCTTTTAAATATTTCTTCTTTTCTTTATGATTGTAAACTCTGTTATAGGAATATTTATTATATTTTTTAGTTTCTCCCTCATGAATGAATTTTTGGGAAAGCTACTGAAATATGTATAAGCCTTTATGTTTGCCTATTTTGCCGGGGCTAGAGCTAGATCTACATCTGGGTTAAATAGATCGTGGGTAAGGCACTTGTCTAGTATGCTGTAAATCTTGATAATATGCCCAGAACAATATAAAGTCTCTTGAGAACTACCAGAAATTATCCTTGAACACAGACAGGGGTAAGTGTAAGCCCCGAGCAAACCCGAGCAAACCACATGTGGCTCTAAAATATTATCCATATCTTTCATAAAATTAATTATATTATATTTTATTTTTTATTCTAAAATCCCTGGGTAGAAGTCATGGATAATCTTCTCCATTTCCTTTCTAGAAGATGTGATAGATCCATTAGGACATTGGAGGGCATCTTAAGTTGGTGAAGAACAGACAGGCGTTGCGAATGCTTTTCTAGGCTTATGCTGCATCTTCCAGTATTTCTGCTCTTCTATCTTTGAGGTCTTCCTATAACGCTTCTCTGCAGTGCTTTGCAAGCTTGGATGTTAGCATTTGGTCACCTAAGGCTCGCGTCTTGCCACGTTGGCGAATGAGCTCAAGAGTCTTTGAAGACAGGCATCCCCTTTTTTTTTTCTCTCTCAGCATTCTTCGCACCTTCATGGAGGTGCTGAACCAGTTGGTTGTATTCTTCATCGATGTCATCAATGATGATATTTTCCCATGTTGCCGTAGTGGAGGCAAAAAGTTCCCAGTTGGTGGTCTTTTTGGGAGTTCTATTCTTAAACTTTGCAGTCTTTTCTCCCCATTGTGTGAAGTAGAATTTTGCATGGAGACGGTGGTCCGATCCTGTTTGGAATTTTGGGATGACAGCAACATCGGGCAGGCAAAACATTGATTGAGGATGATGTGGTGAGTTTCATTATGGAACTGTCCACCAGGGGATTCCCATGTCCAATGTTTCGATTCAGCCTTCTGGAGCTGTGAGTTCCTGTGAATGGTCTTGGTCTTGGTGGACATGATGAACTCAGATGGTCTCTCACCCTGTTCATTCCATTCTAGGCCATGGGTCCCGATGTGGAGTTTTTCAGCCGATCTTCTTCATCCTATCTTGGCATTCAAATCACTGACTATGATCTTGTAGAAGGTGTGATCTTTTTTTATAGGACTCCTCCAGTTCCATATAGAATTTCTCAGCTTCTTCCTTGTACCGTGGATGTTGGTGCATAGACAACGAAGATAGAAACTGCTGGCATTGGGCCCCATCTCTTCAAGTGTAATCATCCTATCTGATTTGTTAGGCATTAAAATGAATCAATATTCGCAGCCATGTTTGTGTTGACAAGGACACAGATGCCACCAACGCTTCTTTTATCGCAATTTTCTGAGGAACAGTTCTTCTCCAGTGTCAAAAATGGCATGATGCGATTGAAACCTCTTCATCTCAGTTAGACCAATGATGTCCTTGATAGCCACATCCACCTGCCCACAAACCAATTTCCACAGGATGGATATGTCATTCCCAACATTCTCCCTTCTGAAATCCAACATGCCATTTTCGTCAGTAAAGAAGGGAACAGCACCAGGCCCAGACAAAGTCAGACTCGGACACTTGAAGAATCTATCTTCAGTACTCATCAATACATTGGCTCGGCTCTTCACACACTACCTATCTGAATGAAAGATGCCCTCCCATTGGAAAACCAGCAAGACAGTTCTACTGTTCAAGAAGGGAGACATCCATGGCATTGGCAACTATCACTCGTCTCCCTGTTGTCCGCCCCTCAACAAGCTGTTCACTCAAGTCATCCTGAACAGGATTGGCAGAACATTAGATGAAGGGCAACCAAGTGAGCAAGCTGGCTTCCGAAAAATATTCAGCACAACCATATCCACATGGTAACCAAGCTCATTGAAGTTTGTAGGAGTTCAGGATGTCACTCAGTCTCACATTCATTGATTTAAAGAAAGGGAGACTGAAGTGGTCATTGAAGCCTTAGCCAAACAGAGCATTCAAATCCAATACATCAAGATCCTTCATGAGCTGTATTATGGATTCACCACCAAGATCTCACCATTCTACAATGAAGTGATCACTTGACGGCCATGTTCGTGTTGACAAGGACACCAACGCCATCAACGCCTCTTCTGTCACATGTTCCAAGGAACAATTCTTCTCCGGTGTCAAATACAGCATGATGCGACTGACACCTCCCTCGTCTCAGTCAGACCAATGATGTCATACTTGATCTTTTGCGCTTGCACCATCAGATCCTCAATATATGCTTCTGATGCATATGCACGGCTCTGCTGTGCGGGCACTATACCCTCATTACAATGAAGTGATCATCAATGTCAAAAGAGGAGTTTGACAGGGTGATACCATTTCACCAAAACTCTTCAGTGCCACCCTCGAGAACATCATGCAACAACTAGAATGGGATGGAATGGTAGTGAAGATAGACGGTCTGCAACTAAACCAACTCCGCTTTGCTGATGACATCGTTTTAATAACACCAAACATTAGCCAAGCGGGCACAAATGCTGGCTGACTTCAACCGAGAATGTGGATAGGTCTACAGCTGAATCTAAAGAAAACAATGTTCATGAAAAATGAACTAGTTCCAGAGGCCCCATTCACTCTCAATGGAACAGACATCTCTGAATGTTGCAGCTATATGTGTACCTAGGTCAAGAAGTCAACACGATGAACCACCTAAAACCTGAATTGCACAGGAGGGAAGAGAGTGGCATGGAATGCCTTCAAAAGCATAGAAGAAATAGCTAAAAGACAAAGAACCTCCGGCTCTGGGCACATCTTTTCAACTCCACCATTCTCCTGCATTAACATATGCCTCAGAGACCTGGGCCCTACAAAGCAGGGTGAGAATGCTATTCGGGTCTCCCAGAGAGGAAGCAAAAGAGCTATGCTTGGAATATCACGCCTCACTCAAGCGAAAGAAAGAATCCGGAGCTCCGACCTCCGCCGGTATTCGAGAATCAGGGATGCTGTCTCTTTTACCAACAAATCAAAAATCAGTTGGGCTGGACATATAATGCGATTTGGAGATGGCTTCTGGACTAGAGTCATTACCGACTGGATCCCATGGGATGTCAAAACATCACGTGCCACCTACCTACAAGATGGTCAGACTTCTTCGTCAAGCGGTTTGAGGCTCTTTGTACTCCTGGAAGCAACCAGATGCCATTGGGCTACACTTGCATGTGATAAAATCAAATGGAAATATTACTGGTGTCAGCTTGAGCAAATCAAAGAATAAATGGTTTTCAAGAGATCAAGTGATTCTAAAATCCCTATATTTTTTAGTGTCACTGCTTTTCCAAGCTCAACCTCATTTTCTTTTATCCTTCCCTTTGGTCTACAGATATACTTGGTCTTCTGTCTCTTCATTTGTATGTTAAATACTACCATTTTTTATATTTTATTATGCCACCCTTAGATATACAATTACAAAGATGTTCATGTTTGGGTTTCAGTCATACAGTGTTCCAGCACCCATCCCTCCGCCAGTGCCCATTTCCCACCACCAATGTCCCCAATTCCTCCCCATTCCCTAGCCTGCCTCTATGGCAGGACATTTATCTCTCCCCACTCTCTGTTCCTTCTCTCACACATTGTGAATTACATAACATACATTTAGAGGTCAGCATGTGTATCTTTTTGCCTGTATTCAATGCTCAGTTCTAGGCTGGTATTATTACATTCGACTATTAGCACACTGTTCCCTTAGAGAAGAGAATAGAACAGTGTGCTAATAATTGTCGAACATGATAACACCTAAAGTGATTTTACCTTTTGGGTCGGGAAAATGGAAATAAGCATTGTTATTACTGGTTTTGGCATATCGACTATGCATCAGACAGCTTGCCAGGCTCTGCTGTGCCAGCGGTTTACTCTCAGTAGCTTGCCGGGCTCTCTGAGAGGGATGGGTAGAAGATTATTGGTAATTTGGTGATAAATCACTTCGGCAGCTCGAGGAAATCAACGAATGACAGGATATCAAGTGATCAAGTGATCAAATGATCAAGTGATCTTATCTAACCTCCTGACTCCCCACGTTTGTGTCAAAGGTGGCTTTGACAAGACCTTCTAATCCATGTTTTGCCTGACCTTGGATATTGGTATCATATTATATATGATATATATATAAATATATACGATATATAAAATTATATATATTTATATCATGCAAATAAATTCAATCATTCTATGTATGCCTTTTTTTCCTCGGGCTAATTTTGCTCAACATGATCCTCTCCATGTCCATCCATTTATAGGCAAATTTCATAACTTCATTTTTCCTAACAGCTGCATAGTATTCCATTGTGTAGATGTACCAAAGTTTCTTTATCCAGTCATCAGTTCTCAGGTACTTTGATTGTTTCCAGATTCTGGGTATTGTGAATAGTGCTGCTATGAAAATAAAAGTGCAGATCGTGTTTCCGCTGTGTGTTTTTGGCTTTCCAGGATATATTACCAGGAGTGGTATGGCTGGGTCAAATCGGAGCTTAATTTCTAGTCTTTGAAGGAATGTTCGTACTGTTTTCTAAACGACTGGACCAGTTGACATTCACACCAACAATGGATATGAGTCCCCTTTTACCAGCATCAATGCCAGCACATGTTGTTCTTGCTCTTTTGGATAATGCCAGTCTCTGTGGTGTGAGATGATATCTCATTGTTGTTTTGATTTTCCTGTCTCTGATGATTAATGATGATGAACTTTTTTTTCATATGTCTTTTGACCATTCTGATTTCCTCCTTGTCAATGTTTCTGTTCATTTCTTCTCCCCATTTTTGATGGGGTTGCTGTTTTCTTCTTGTAAAGTTCTACCCATGCCTGATGTATCCTAATATTAACCCCTTATCAGATAGGTATGGGGTGAATATTCCTTTCCATTCTGTGGACTGTCTCTATCTTCATCACTGTTTCTTTTGAGGTGAAGAAGCTTTTTAGTTTCATGCAGTCCCATATGTTTATCTTGCTTCTAGTTGCTTTGTTAGTGGTGTTTCATCTTTGAAGATGTCTTTAGCTTAATTGTCATGGAGGGTTTTTCCCTATATTTTCTTTGACACACTTTATGGATTCATCTCTGATATTGAGATCTTTAATCCATTTTATTTTTTTTTGCCTACATCTATTCTTTCCCTCCCTTCTCCCCCAAAATGTTAGCATCACAACTCCATTAAAATTACAGGAAAAAAAAGTCAAACCTATGCCAAATTCACCACCAGCTCTGGGAAATGCTTTTGATTTATAGAATTGATTCAATGTCTCATTCCTTGAAATTTCCTAACCCTTTATTGAACTTCATTTAAGACATTTATCTGATACAGGCTGAATTATCTTCATGTTGGCGCAGTTCTGAGAGAAAGAAACCTGACATAATCATCTTTGCACTCTTCATCACCTCTTGTACATGAACAAAATCAATAAGTGCAATTTGAATTCAATTATTATTGTAATAGAGGGTAGATTGTGAGTATTTATATTTCAGAATTAGATCCTGTTCCCACCATAGTCTCTAACAAGTTCACCATAAAATTTTAATTATTTTGAAATGACTAAGCTAAGCATATTTATTGTCATTTTCTGAAGCCACCATGTCAGATTAATCATTTGAACAGAATCAGTGGAGGAAATTCTTATCAAATCAGTGGCGCTTACAATTAAAGTCAGAATGTCTTCTCTCACTCTGTTTTTCCCTCATTTCCACTACCAGGTGCCTTTTCACTAATTTCTAGGAGAGGAAGCTCTCACTTCCTAATGTTGATTCAAGAACAATCCAGCTAATCCCAGAAGTAGTGCAGGGGCAGGAGATTTTATAAAAGATCTACATTAGCACTATAATATGAAGCATAGTGGTATCTTCTACCTCACCCCAATTTTGTCATAGCATTTAGACAAGGACAGTACCTTCTCCCTCTTATGTTTCTTAGAAATATGGGATCTTTCTAACTGTCTTTCCTAGAAGCTCTTTTCTAAAAGTCAGTTTCCAATCAGTTTAATAGGAAAACTCCAAAGTATCAGATGTCGAACTGTTAGTACATTTCTGGAAGAATTCATGTTTTCTTGAATGATTGCTTTGCTAATTTGGCCTGTCTTTATACTCATGGTAACACAAAGAAGGTAGTCTTCTACCTTTAGATTTTCATTTGAAGTCAATTGGTTGACT
Organism: Cryptotis parvus; assembly: GCA_021461705.1. NCBI lineage: Eukaryota > Metazoa > Chordata > Mammalia > Eulipotyphla > Soricidae > Cryptotis > Cryptotis parvus. The sequence continues at coordinate 54,513 of JAJIBD010008004.1, forward strand.
TCAAATTCAATTTCTGTTGAAGTGGTGAATTTGGCATAGGTTTGGCTTTTTTTTCCTGTAATTTTAATGGAGTTGTGATGCTAACATTTTGGGGGAAGAAGGGAGTGAAAGAATAGATGGCAGGCACAAAAATAAAACCAAAATGGATTAAAGATCTCAATATCAGAGATGAATCCATAAAGTGTGTCGAAGAAAATATAGGAAAATCCCTCCAAACCCTCTAAACCCTACCTGTCCGAATGCAAGGTGCCCTCCCAATGGAAAACCAGCAGGACAGTTCTACTGTTCAAGAAGGGAGACATTCACGACATCTGCAACCTTCGCCCCATCTGTCTGTTGTCTGTCATCACAAGCATTTACACGAGTCAAGAGTATGCCACCCGCACGGCAAGCCTGGCAAGCTGCTTGTGTCATATTTGATATGCCAAATACCAGTAACATTTATATTAGGTCATTTCTATGACCTAATATAATGGTTTGAGGCTCTTTATGTTCCTGGAGCAAGCGAATGCCTTTGGGTTCTACTAGCATGAGACAGGACATATGGAGATATTACTGGTGCCCGCTCTAGCAAATAGATGATCAACGGGAAGATAGTGATAGTGATCCTGAACAGGATTGGCAGAACACTAGATGAAGGACAACCATGCAAGCAAGCTGGCTTCCGGAAAGGACTCAGCACAATCTACCATATCCACACGGTAACCAAGTTCATTGAGGTTTGTAGGGAGTACAAGATGCCGCTCCCTCTCACGTTCATTGATTTAAAGAAAGCCTTTGATTCTGTGGAGACTGAAGCAGTCATCGAAGCCCTAGCCAAACAAGGTGTTCAAACCCAATACATCAAGATCCTTTGTGAGCTGTATTACAGATTCACCACCAGGATCTCACCATTCTACAAGGAAGTGATCATTGATGTCAAAAGAGGGGTTCAACAGGGTGATACCATTTCACCAAAACTCTTCAGCGCCACCCTCGAGAACATCATGCGACAATTAGAATGGGAAGGAATGGTAGTGAAGATAGATGGTCGACAACTACACCTCCTTGCTTCGCTGATGACATCATTCTAATAACACCAAACATTAGCCAAGCAGCACAAATGCCTGCTGATTTCAACCAAGAATGTGGAAACATAGGTCTACAGCTGAATTTAAAGAAAACAATGTTTATGAAAAATGAACTAGTTCCAGAGGCCCCATTGACTCTCTATGGAACAAACATCTCTGAATGCAGCAGTTATATGTACCTAGGTTGAGAAGTCAACATGATGAACGAACTAAAACCTGAGCTGCGCAGGAAGAAGAGAGAGTGGCATGGAATGCCTTCAAAGGCATTGAAGAAATAGCTAAAAGGACAAAGAACCTCAGCTCTGGGCACATCTCTTCGACTCCACCATTCTCCCTGCATTAACATACGCCTCAGAGACCTGGGCCCTATGAAAGCAGGATGAGAATGCTATTTGGGTGTCCCAGAGAGGAATCAAAAGAGCTATGCTTGGAATATCATGCCTCACTCAAGTGAGAGAAGGAATCCGGAGTTCTGACCTCCATCACTATTCCAGAATCAGGGATGCTGTATCATTTGCCAAGGCATCGAAAATCAGATGGGCTGGACATGTAATGCGATTTGGAGATGACCGCTGGACTAGAGCCATTACCGACTGGATCCCACGGGATGTCAAAAGACCACGTAGCCACCCACCTACAAGATGGTCAGACTTCCTTGTTAATACCCTGAAGAAATGGTTTGAGGCTCTTCATATTCCTGAATCAACCAGATGTCATTGGGGTACATTGGCATGTGATAGGGTCCAATGGAAATGTTACTGGTGCCCACTCAAGAAAATCGATGAATAACGGGATTCAAGTGATTCAAGTGAACACAAAGAATCCCAAGGGAGGAAAAAAAAGGTCATTCAGAAATGTGCTTCTCCATCCTTATGCTCCTCCCTTTAGTATTAAAAATACTACTTAGTATTAAAATGCAAAGTTGACACATAGTGTTTTGTGTTTCAAGGACAAGGACACATAGTGTTCTTGGTGTTCCCATAGTTGAAGAGAAGTCATATAGTGCTTCTTATCATAAAACCATAAGATCTTCCTCCTCGTCAGAACTCCACCCAGCAGACCAGTTTATCACAGCCCGGCTCGCGCGGCCTCTTGCAGCCATGTGGTTCATCAATAAATGCTGCATTTTGAGATGACTACAAGAGTGTGCTACCCACACGGCAGAGCCTGGCAAGCTACCCGTGTCGTATTTGATATGCCAGATACCAGTAACAATTATAGACCTCATTCCCTTGACCTGATGGGATGGTTTGAGGCTCTTTATGTTTATGCATCCCCAGCTTCTAATTGTAAGTCTTAAAGAAGCTTTCTTCCTCCCCTAATCATCCTACATTATAAATAGTATTTAAAAATCACATTTGATGGATCTGCTCTCTTCCTGAGCTTGAAACATAGGCTTTTATTTTGGGGAGAGAGGTGTAAGGAAAATAGTGACTTGAAACAATGATTCTATTTTTAGATTCAATTTTATTCAATTTTATAATGATTGATTGCTGAATGATTTTAATCAACATAAACAAGTTATTAATTCATTATTAAATGTATATAATTTCTTTCTCAAACTAGGAATAAACATACCTGCTTAATCTAGCACAGGGTAGGGGCCAGAGCGATAGTCCAGCGGGTAGGGCATTTGCTTTGCATGCAGCTGGCCCATGCCGGCCCGGGTTCAATCCCTGGCAACCCATAAGGTCCCCTGAGCACCGCCAGGAGTAATTCCTGAGTGCAGAGCCAGGAGAAACCCTTGAGCATCGCCGGGTGTGACCCAAAAAGCAAAAAAAAAAAAAATCTAGCAGAGGGTAACCACATCCACTGATACTGAGTAACAGACTCAACACCACATTTGGAAAGTTTGTCCTGTCCTTTAGAGAATCTTGTTTAATGCTTCTTGTCTAACTGATTTCACGGTTGTGAATTTCCAGACATTGCTTGTCCATGAAGCTCATGTCCCATACAATCTGAATGATAATCTAGCTGGATCGAGTATTCTTGGCGAGGTGCTCATTTCATTGAGCTTTTGTACGATATTCCACCATGCTCTTCTGACTCATAGAGTTTTATTTGATAGATCTGCTGTATATCTTAGGAGCTTTCCTTCATAAATTCCTCCTTTGCTCGTACTGCTTTCAGCACTTTGTCTCTACCTTTAGATTTTGTCATTTTGAGTACGATTTGTCTTAGAGTTTTCTTAGTTGGGTCTATTTTCTCTGGGATCCTTCTTACCTCTTGCTTGTAGGTACCTGTAATCCTGAAATCTAGGAAATTCCTGGTGCTTTACCTATTGTTCCTCCATCACATTTCCCTTCCTGTTCTTCGGAAACTCCGAAGATTCTTATTTATTCATCATGACCTCATTGCGTGGTTCTGCAGTATGCTGTTCATCTCTTTTCAGACTCTCTCTCCTGCTATTTCCCGGCAGTTTCTGCCTCCTCCTCTTGGAGCTCCTTGATCTTTTGCCCAGGTTCTTTTATTCTGCTCTTCAGACCTTCTATTGAGTTTTTAGTATCACCTACCAAGTTCATTTCTGTCATTTCTGACTATACTAGTTTTGTCATCCAGACTCAGCTTTCTTGTCCTCGGCTGACTCCCTGTGCTTGCTGTTTCTCTGAGCTCCCTGAAGACCGTCATAGCGCCACTAATGACATTGTCTGTTTACTCGATTGTTTGTCTTTGTCATTTATGCCTTTGGTGATATTGCTTTTGCCCATTGGCTTGGATGGAATTCTGTGTGCCAACTATGGAATTCTGTGTGCCGACTATGGAATTCTGTGTGCTGACTATGGAATTCTGTGTGCTGACTATGGAATTCTGTGTGCCGACTATGGAATTCTGTGTGCCGACTATGGAATTCTGTGTGCTGACTACTGGTTGATAGTTCTTGCAGTGCTAAGGCTGAGTCACTGTAGTTAGACACTGAAAGATACTGGGATTAGGCTGGGGTCACTCTCTTCTCTGCCTCTACTCACCTAGTGACAGGAAGAGCAACTGTGAACAGAGTGTAAGCAGCTGAGACCTTGATGGAAAAAGTTGCTCTGTCTCCCATTCAGATTAGGTTCTGTAATGTCCACTGGAGCCTCAGATGGACTGATTTTACTTTTGCTTTTTTCACCCAAACTCAATTGACTTGTTATTTGTTTGCATTTTTTTACTTAGCTTTAGGGACCTGACTCACAATGGTTGACTCAGAATATGTATGGGACCTCATTCTATCGCTGGGTCTCCATATGTGGATGGCGTAAATTACAGATACTCAAGGGTTAGTCCCAGTTCTGCACTCAGGAATTCATCTGGCCTGTACTCAGGAGCCATGTGGGATGCTTCTGTAAGGAAAGTGCCCTTCCCACTGTACCGTCTCTCCAGATAGTAGGCCTCCTATTGTAGGGGCAAGGCCCTAAACAAGTTGTTATTCTAACCTTTTCTGGGCACATCTCTTTGTTTGCTGGTCATCCAATTGATTTTTTCCTGGGTCCCATTATATACTTAAAAAGACCTAAATTGTTTTGCCTGTGGACTATAACAAAATTGGGATTTTTGTGAGAGTGAAGATTTCTGACACTAATATGTATATACCTTGCTCCTAATTTTGCCCACCTTGTTTTAACTGTGAAACTGTGAGTAGTTTTTTTTTTGACCTACTGGCAAGATAAATGATGATTTTATTTATTTTTATTTTATTTTATTTTGACTTTTTGGGGGTTATTCCCAACAACGCTCAGGATTTATTTCTGGCTCTACACACAGGAATCACTCTTGGCAATGCTCAGGGGACCGTATAGGATGCAGTGACTGGAACCCAGGGTGGCTTTGTGCAAGGCAAACGCCCTACCAGCTCTTTATTTGATAAACATAGACCCTCTCCCTCTGGTCCCAGATGCTGATCTTAATCAGAAACTCCAGACAGCTGAAGAGAACCAAAACACACAGGCTGCTGTCCTTTGATGAGGCTCCATCCTCACTGTTTTCCATATCAACAATGAGAATCAGGTTATCAGATGGTAGCTTGTCATGTTCAGCAGAAACAGCTAAGGCTGACTCTGAGCTCTGACTCCTCTGAGCTCTGAGTCTTGGCATGCTCAAGGTGCTATATGGGATATGGGAATTAAACTCTGGTCAGCTGCATGCCAGGCAAACACCCAACCCTCTGTACTCCAGTTCCTATAAGATTTTAGCACACTGGAAACTGCGTTGTAAATTGTAGCTTCCATTTCTGAAGTTAAAATCCTTCAGTAAATTTTCTTAATTTTTGAGTCCTTAAACAGATTCTTAGATGCCACTTTATTAGAACTTTACCTAAAAGATTTGAAGCACTTAAGTTGGCCTAGCTATACTGACTATAATTACTGGGTGAATAGGGGTACGAGACATACGAGATCAGTACAGACTGCAGTTGTGTGTGTGTATGTGTGTGAGAGAGAGAGAGAGAGAGAGAGAGAGAGAGAGATGTCGCCAATCCCACTACCAGCAGTATCAACTTCCCTCCACAAGAGTTCTCATCACCACACCCCCTCACCTTGGCAGGCACACTTATAAAGTTTGGAGGCTGCAGTTTAGATCTCATGTTTTCTGCCATGTCCTAATAACTGTCTTGGTCTCATAGTTAATGCACACTTCTATTAGATCATTTCCGCTGTCTTTCAGGTCCTGGCTTAACTGTGTGTGCATTGTGTTCCCATTTTATAGAGGAGAAAAATGGCTCAGCCTCACCGCCCATCAGGGACGGATGACAGCAGTGAGTGGAAGAGGTTTCCATGAAACATACTATAGGGAAGATGGCAACCTCTCAATTCCAATAAGCCCACGTGACTAAAGTCCTTTGCTTTATTGGAGCCTCAAATTAGGGCTAGTGTCTTTTTGTTTATAGCAGTTCCCATTGTCTGTCTTACCAAAGCAAAACTAAAAATAAAATAAAATGAAAAAGATGCAGAGATAAGATTGCTCTAAAGGCAAGCTGTTTGACACTCTCCATAAAGTATTATTGTTGTTTCTCCATCTAATCCCAGAGGGATAGTTAAACCTAAGGAAAACTAATTTATATGTCAGGCCAATAGAATAGCCCAACAGAAGATCAATTTAAATGGGCATTTATTCTTGGATTTTTATTTTTAAAGAGACATGGCAGAATAAAAAGCTATTTCATAGAGAAACTAATATTTTTCTTTGCCCCTGGTTCCTGCTGTAGTTTGGTTTGACTCTTACATGCTTAATGAAAATACCAAGGACAATCAGAAGAGATATTTATCACTGGTGGCAAACTCAGTCTCTTCCTCTTAAAACAAATCACCATATGATTATTTTAACTAGTATATTTACTTGCATGTAATTCATAGGCTTTTCTCTTAGCAACTCTTGGGAGTCAACAACAAATAAGTGAAAACATCTTTAGTATTTTATAGGAAGAAGAGGTGCTCACTCTTTATGTAAAATGCTTCCTAATGTCTGTGCACCAAATAATGCTTTTTTTTTTTGGGGGTTGCTGCACCTGACTGTGCTCAGGGTTTTCTCTTGGCTTTGCGCTCAGAGATCCACCCTGGTGTGGCTTGGGATTGCATTTGGAATGCTGTGGATTCATTCACAGCATTGAATGTTGGCCATGTGCTACCTGCTTTGCTATCACTTAGGCCCCAATGATATTCTTGACCACTTTCTGTCTCAAAGTGCTTTATTTTCTACTTTCAAATGCACCAATCCCTAGAGGACCTGGCATTAACCCTTTCAGGAGTGCTCTTTTTTTGACAGTGTATATTTATATGAATTTGTCAGTCATCTAATCTAAATGATTCCATATATTATTAATCTAGTTTTCAATTCACTTCTATTCCAGTTAATCAACATTCACTAGACAATAAGGAATAGTAGAATTTAGAATTTTTAAGTTTTAAATTTGGGTCACTCTTGGCAATGCTCAGGGCTTAGTCCTGGCTTTGTTCTCAGGGATAACTCCTGGTGGGCTCAGTGGACCACAAGGGGTACTGGCAATCAGATTTGGATCTTCTCTGTGCAAGACAAATGCCCTACCTGCTGCACTAATGCTAGGGGCCCTAGAGTTCAGTATTTTAAAACCAGAGCATCTCATTATACTCTTAAATTAATTTCATTCAGCAAGATAGTCTTCTTTTATTTCTGCTGACAGATATTCTTAGGAAATGATCAGGTTGGAGCTGAACAATTCTGAAAGGAGGTAAAGATATGCACTGATATGTATGTTACCCTTTAGGTTACAGTATCAGAAACTATAGTGCCTAAAGGAAAATGAGAGGGATAGAGTGAGGGGGGAGAGAGAGAAAGGAGAGAGTCTGTCATAGAGGCAGGGGCAGGTGAGGGGAGGTAGATGGGAGAGAAACTCATTGGTGGTGTGAAATGTGCACCGGTGAAGGGTTGGGTGTTGGAACTTTGTAAGACTGAAGCTCAGTCATGAATAACTTTATAACTGTGTATCTCATAGTGATTCAGTATCACTGTATAACTGTCTTCCCATTGTTCATCAATTTGCTCCAGCGGGCACCAGTAACATCTCCATACGTCATTTCAAAAGCAAGTGTAGGCCAAGGGCATCTGCTTGCTCCAGGGACAGGAAGAGCCTCAAACCATTCTTCAGGTCATGGAATTGAGGTCCATAATTGTTACTAGTTTGGGTATAACAAATAAAACACAGGTAGCTTGCCAGGCTCTACTCTCAGTAGAAGGCTCTCATCTCGAGCATTTACTGATGAAACTTAAAGGGGAAGTGATTCAGTAATATAATATAATAATAATAATAATAATAATAAAAGATACTCTTAATATTCCAGACTTATAACACAGGATTAACCTGTATTTATCCTCTCACCCATTTCAACCCATTTCATGAACTTTCAAGACCTGCCAACTTCAATTTTAACTACAAATACCACTTGCCTGTTTCTTTTTCTTGCCATTGCCATAACCAGGGACTCTGTTTTCAGTGCTCTTAGGCTCATTTTCCATATCTTATTGTGTTCTAGAACCATGTGTGTCTCACAGCAACTTCAAAACCTGACCAGCTTCAAGTGTTTTTGTGTCGCTCACTCAGCTCTTACCCCCACTCAATATTTTGTTCCATCTTCCATAAACTTTCAGCCCAGCCTGGACTTCATAGTTTTATCCTTACTAATGCTTCAGGAGATGGACTAACACCTCCTTTCTACAACACACAACATGAATCCTTTCCAGCTAATTTTATTTATTATATTATGGATAAGTTGATACTGACCGCATGGCAGAGCCTGGCAAGCTGTCTGATGCGTGTTCGCCTATGCCAAATCCAGTAACAGAAATGTTTATTTTCCTGACCCCCAAAAGAGCCCTTAATATGGCAGCAGTAAGAAAGGCAAACAAGCAGTGCCTGATAAAATTTCATGGCCATCCTAGGCTGCCAAAACGAAGAAGGACTAAAATGATTGTCTGTACTTTCAATGCACGTACACTGGCATCAGAAGCATATATTGAGGATCTGATGCTGCAAGCTCAAAAGATCAAGTACGACATCATTGGTCTGACTGAGACGAGGAGGCGTTAGTTGCATCATGCTGTCTTTGACACCAGAGAAGAATTGTTCCTTGGAACATGCGACAAAAGAGGCATCGGTGGCGTTGGTGTCCTTGTCAACACGAACATGGCCGTCTACATTGATTCATTTGAATGCCTAACAAAGCCGAATAGGACGATTACACTTGAAGAGATGTGGCCCACTGCCAGCAATTTCTATCTTCATTGTCTACGCACCAACATCCACATACAAAGAAGATGAAATTGAGAAATTCTACATGGAATTGGAGGAGTTCTATAAAAAAGATCACACCTTCTACAAGATCTACAAGATCATAGTCGGTGATTTGAATGCCAAGATAGGACCGAGAAGATCGGCTGAAGAACCCACATCGGGACCCATGACCTAGAATAGAACGAACAGGGTGAGAGACTATCTGAGTTCATCATGTCCACCAAGACCATTCATGGGAACTCACAGTTCCAGAAAGCTGAAGCGAAACGTTGGACATGGGAATCCCCTGGAGGACAGTTCCACAATGAAATTGACCACATCATCTCAATCTACGGTTTTGTCTTACCGATGTAGCTGTCATCCCCAAATTCCAAACAGGATCGAACCACCATCTCCTTCATGCAAAATTCTACTTCCCGCAATGGGGAGAAAAGGCTGCAAAGTTTAAGAAGAGAACTCCCAGAACGACCACCAACTGGGAACTCTTTGGCCAAGCAGCAACATGGGAAGATACCATCATTGACGACATCGATGAAGAATACAACCGACTGGTTCAGCACCTCCATGATTGTGCGAAGAATGCCGAGAGAGAGAAAGACACAAAAGGATGCCGGTCTTCAGAAACTCTTGAGCTCATTCGCCAACATGGCAAGGCGCGAGCCTCAGGAGACCAAATGCTAACGTCCAAGCTTGCTAAACGGTGCAGAGAAGCAATAAAAGAGACCTCAAAGACAGAAGAGCAGAAATACTGGAAGATGCAGCAGAAGCCGGGAAAAGCCTTTGCACCGCCCGCCTGTCCTTCGCCAACTATAAGACCAAGATGACTGCTCTCCGACGCCCTGATGGATCTATCACATCTTCCAGAAAGGCAATGGAGAAGATTATCCATGACTTCTACTCAAATCTCTTTGATAGCCACATCCACCTGCCCACATACCAAATTCCACAGGATGGATATGTCATTCCCAACGTTCTCCCTTCTGAAATCCGACATGCCATCTTGTCGGTAAAGAAGGGAACAGCACCAGGCCCAGACAAAGTCAAACCCGAACACCTGAAGAATCTGCCGTCGGTACTCATCAATACACTAGCTCGGCTCTTCACACGCTACCTGTCCAAATGCAAGGTGCCCTCCCAATGGAAAACCAGCAGGACAGTTCTACTGTTCAAGAAGGGAGACATTCACGACATCGGCAACTATCGCCCCATCTGCCTGTTATCCGTCATCTACAAGCTGTTTACAGGAGTCATCCTGACCAGGATTAGCAGAACACTAGATGAAAGACAACCATGCGAGCAAGCAGGCTTCCAGAAAGGATTCAGCACAATCGACCATATACACACAGTAACCAAGCTCATCGAGGTTTGTAGGGAGTACAAGATGCCGCTCTGTCTCACGTTCATTGATTTACAGAAAGCCTTTGATTCTGTGGAGACTGAAGCAGTCATCGAAGCCCTAGCCAAACAGGGTGTTCAAACCCAATACATCAAGATCCTTCGTGAGCTGTATTATGGATTCACCACCAGGATTTCACCATTCTACAATGAAGTGATCATTAATGTGAAAAGAGGGGTTCGACAGGGGTGATACCATTTCTCCAAAACTCTTCAGTGCCACCCTCGAGAACATTATGCGACAATTAGAATGGGAAAGAATGGGAGTGAAGATAGATGGTCGGCAACTACACCACCTCTTCGCTGATGACATTGTTCTAATAACACCAAACATTAGCCAAGCGGCACAAATGCTGGCTGACTTCGACCGAGAATGTGGAAAGATAGGTCTACAGCTGAATCTAAAGAAAACAATGTTCATGAAGAATGAACTAGTTCCTGAGGCCCCATTCACTCTCAATGGAACAAACATCTCTGAATGCAGCAGTTATGTGTACCTTGGTCGAGAATTCAACATGATGAACAACCTAAAACCTGAGCTGCGCAGGAGGAAGAGAACGGCATGGAATGCCTTCAAAGGCATTGAAGAAATAGCTAAAAGGACAAAGAACCTCCGGCTCCGGGCACATCTCTTTGACTCCACCATTCTCCTTGCATTAACATACGCCTCAGAGACCTGGGCCCAACGAAAGCAGGATGAGAATGCTATTCGGGTCTCCCAGAGAGGAATTGAAAGAGCTATGCTTGGAATATCAAGTCTCACTCAAGTGAGAGAAGGAGTCCGGAGTTCTGACCTCCGTCGCTATTCCAGAATCAGGGACGCTGTCTCGTTTGCCAAGGCATCGAAAATCAGATGGGCTGGACATGTAATGCGATTTGGAGAGAACCGCTGGACTAGAGCCATTACCGACTGGATCCCACGAGATGTCAAAAGACCACGTGGCAGCCCACCTACAAGATGGTCAGACTTCCTTGTAAAGACCCTGAAGGAATGGTTTGAGGCTCCTTCATATTCCTGAATCAACCAGATGCCATTGGGCTACATTGGCACGTGATAGGGTCCAATGGAAATGTTACTGGCGCCCGCTCGAGCAAATCGATGAATAACGGGATTCAAGTGATCAAGTGATCAATACTGAACATCCAAAATGAAAATCATTCTTACCTCATTTTTTCTGCAACAAAATGATTTTGCCTTTCCCATGTAATGCTTTTTTTTTTTTTTTTTTTTGTTTTTTGGGTCACATGCGGCGATGCTCAGGGATTATGCCTGGCTCTTTGCTCAGGAATTACTCCCTTGTGGTGCTCGGGGGACCACATGGTTTGCCAGGGACCGAACCCAGGTCGGCCGTGTGCAAGGCAAATGTCCTACCCGCTGTGCTATTACTCCACCCCCCCATGTAATGCTTTAAGGTTTAAATTATTCTATATAGGTTTGTCTCTTCTATCATTGTAAGAGCCAGAGACGAAGCTCAGCTTAGACCCTGCAGTATCAGAGATTACTGGGACCACTGGGGGCTTCCAGGACCAACCCAGGGTATTGAGGAGGCCATGTGGTGCCGGGGGTGAACCCAGGTGTGCACTTTAAGTCTTGTGCCATCTTTGGATCCGAGTCTTGGTTTTCTATCAGGTTTGTTGTCTAGCGCAAGAAGGGATTGACACTGTATGTAAGCATTTGGTTTCTCCCCTCTCATATGTAAACTCCAAAGAGTTGTGTCCTATTCACTTCTCAATCCTCAGTCAAGACATTTGAGCTATATAATTTGGGATGCAAAATTTATCATTCTTTGTTTTTCTCGGTTTCCAAAAAAGATATCTTTCTCTTGCATTCACTATATCGCTGTATCACTGTATCACTGTCTTCCCGTTCAGCATCGATTTGCTCGAGCAGGCACCAGTAACATCTCCATATGACCTGTCTCATGCAAGTAGAGCCCAAGGGCACCTGCTTGCTCCAGGAACATAAAGAGCCTCAAACAATTCCATCAGGTCATGGGAATGAGGTCTATAATTGTTACTGGTATTTCGCATATCAAATAAGACATGGGTAGCTTGTCAGGCTCTGCCGTGCAGGTAGCATACTCTTGTAGTCATCTCTAAATCCAGCATTTGTTGATGAACCATGTGGCCACTTTCGGCTGCGCGAGCCGGGCTGTGATAGGCAGGTCTCCTGGGTGGAGTTCTGATGAGGGGAAGTCAGGATGTGGAAAATGGAGGCCCTCATGGAGTGGGGGTTGTCTGGCTTGTTGTGAGGCTCTGTTGAGGTGGCGGGCCAGGGCTAGAACCTGCCATCCCTCCTGGGCACCAAGTGAGTGGCTGGGCACGGGAGAGCCAGTAGCAGCTCTGCCCCATGCCCTCACCTTACAGACACAGATAATAGATTACTTTTTCCAAGTCTGCGGATGGCTTTGGATAATATTAAGGGCTGATAAGAGAATATATATGTATAGAATATAGGAATATATATTTATATATGTATATATCTGTATATGGGAAGAACCTCCAAGACACCAACTATTTTTTTTTTGATTTTTTGGGTCACTCCCAGCCATGCTCAGGGTTTAATCCTGTCTCTGTGCTCAGGAATTACTCCTCGCACTGCATGGGGGACCATCATATGGAATGCCGAGGATTGAACCCCAGTCAGCCACATGCAAGGGCAAACACCCTACCTGCTGGACTATTGGTGCTGTGACAAAACTATTTTTATTATGATGCAACAGATTAATTCTCAACAATTACTTCATGCCTGAATCAACATGGATTCACCTAGGTTAAAGTCACAAGCTAGTTGGGCACTCCATCAGGCAAAGACATGTATAGTGCCTGAGTGAGGGATCGTGAATAGACACCACTGAAAGTGCTCAGCGCCAGGGCCAAGGGAGAAGTTATAACTGCTTTATCTTCACCCTGGGGAGGAGGAAGAACCTCCAGGACACCAAGTATTTTTCTTTCTTTTCCCATCTCCCCATATGAGTTAATGATACTCAAAGGAGAAACAGACTAGAAGGATTAGGGTACGGGGCTTATGCTCCTACTGATGATATAAAGTTGTCATTCCATCTTCATCTGCAATTAGGGAGGGAATTACATTCATTACCAAGCCCATCAATCAGTGGTGATTTTCAACCTGGGGTGACTTTACCCTACTGGGGTTGTTGTGCAGTGCCTAAAATCCAATTTTGACTGTTGTGACTGTGTTACACGTCTGCGTGTGGTGTGTCCTTATATGAAGCAAGTGGAGTTAAGAATGCTGCTGAAACAGTAGAAATCGGGCAGCTCCAAATGAAAATAGGGCAGTGATTGAGAAATGTTGCTTTAGAGTCTGATTCAGCAGATAAACACTGGGACTTTGGGCTTGCATTTTGCTTAGGATTCTATATGATTAGATTTAGTTGATTCATGGACTGTAAAAATGTCAACTTGTGTGTTGAGTAATTATTTCATTTTCCTGTGATTCAATCACATGAGAAAACTATTAGGTTTACAGAACATTCAATTGAAGCCTTCTGTATCATACCAATGTGCATGGTTCTGGTCGGTATGAAATACTCAAAACGAGCTCATGATGTGTCATTGTGACTTATTATTACTGGCAGGAAGTAAGGCAGGGTTAACACCCTCACTGTCTACTCAAGACTGACAGACTTGTTGGCTCCATTGTCAAGGCTTCTGCCTACACAATTACAGCATGTAGTCAGCCATAGTGTTCCACAAAAGAAAAGTATGTAGCTGGTAACTGCTTCCCAGAGCCCTGCTGTGAGAGAAAATAAGCAAGGTATAACTTCTCCCTGATCCTGCCGCTGAGCATTTTCAATGGTGTCTATTCACATATCCTCTTTCAGACACAATACCTGACTTTGCTTGGTGGAGAGTCCAACTAGATTGTGACCTTAATCTAGGTGAATCCATGTTGATTCTGGCATGAAGTGATTGTTGAGAATTAAACTGTTGCTTCAAAATAAAATGTTGGGCTACTATCAATCTGCTTCCAGGCTTCAGATCCCAGGTAAAGAAAAGAGCATTTCATTTTGGGTGACAGAGCATTAGCGATGGAACATCATCTCCAGCCCAAACCCCCCATGGCTACTCCTCCTTCTGTCTTCCCTCATCCCATAGTTTCCTCCATCTCTGATGGTAGTTGTTCTGCCATTTGCCATAGAGAGCCTCCTTTGAGAGTTCAGGAAGCAAGCCTCCATCTTCCTCCATCTTCCTTGCTCACACTCCGTCATCCACATTTGACCTAACTGTGTCATCCATAATTGACCTGTCATGCTTATTTCTTCCATCTTCCCCACCTTTGCTTCAGTTGAAACTTTTGCTTCCAAAATTGTAGCTACTTTCCTGTTAACTCCCTCCCATTCTGTCCCTTGATGAATTTTTTATTTTATTTTACACATTTTAGGGGAATTTTTAAAAAATATTTATTTTAATTGAATCACACTGAGATAAGTAGTTACAAGGCTGTTTATGATTGGGTTTCAGCCATATAATATTCTAACACCCCTCCCTTCACCTTCACCTGACCTTTACCACATCAATCTCAATGTCCCCAGTTTCCCTCCCTAAAGTGTAAATGTTAATTATTTTCTTTTGAAAACAATTCTTATTAAATTGTCTTGGATATACAATCCACTTATAAGAGAAATCCATGTTCCTCAGATTGACTACTGGGTCCCTTTATATCTAGATCCTGTCTCCCCCTGGTAACATCATAAATTGCTTCTCTAGCATTTGAACAAAACTTTCAAACCCTAATAGGGCATATTTATTCTTAGCTATGAGTTTCTTTCCATTATCACTTTTTCACAGAGCATCATAATTTTTCTTCTTCATCAGACTAACTCTGTTAATACTAAGAGATAAACATCTCATTATAAAGCATCTGAAAAGTCTTCCTTGCTCTCTGGGAACAGATGTCACTGATCACTGTGACCAGCTTTAGACCTAAGTTTTCATGCAGGATGTTTACTGGGAACTTCATTGATTCTGAGAATTAATAACCATGGAAGCAGGAAGATGGGGGGAGAGCAGAGTTGTCCAGAGGGAGGCAGTTAATGTGATATGTTCCCCACACAGGTCTCAGGCTTTTTTTTTTATTTGGGGTTGGACAGGGGACTGGATTTTTGTCTGTTTGTTTGTTTACTCCAGCACTGGTTAGTGTTCTATGGAGATGCATGCAGAAGGGATTAGCCCAGGGCAGAAAGGACCTCCTTTGTAAGGTTTGAAAGAGTTGTTTTCCAGAGTCCCTGAGCAGAAACCAAAACTGACAGGATGCAAACTCCTAGCACTCACTGCAGTATTCATACCTTTCTGCCCCTCCTTGATCATAAACATGGTCCCTTTTGCAACATCTACTTGCTTGTCTCTTTAGCTTACTGAGCAAAGCTAATGTATTTGAAGGGAAATGGTTCAGGAATTGTGCTTGGTAATCAGGAGGTAAGATAAAAAACCCTGTTGCAGCAGAAGTAGATTGTGTAGCTTTCTACTGATTAGAATAAAAGTGTTGCTGCCATTATGTATGTAAACACAAGGGATAGTACTGGTCTAGTGTTTTAATCTTAATGGGATTGGCTCTTGCATCTCAATAATTATAGTTAGCAGAATTCCACAAAGCCTGCACTCTGATGTGTTTATTTTTCTCATTAAATTACTCAGGTGTTCTGTAGTATTAACAGCTCATCACTGCAGTTATGAGAAAGAAATGGTAGATGCAAATCTGGACAAAATACATGATAAACCATGTTGCATAATTTATTTATTCCTGCAAATTATTATTTTTTAATGTAAGAACATGAGAAAAAATGTTCTTTTTCTCACTTATTACTAAAGGCATGTTGATTTTTCAGAGGCACCAAACACCACTCTTTATATTCATTTCTGTTTTAGGCAAATATTCACATATTATCAAGTTGCCAAATTATTTTTAATCTAAACTCTGAGATAACTTTACAAGCCAAGTCACATTTGTGATCACCAGAACCTGCAAGAGATAGGAATTCTCATCTGGAGCTTGTAGAGAGCGTAGCTCTGCTGACCTCTGGGTTTTGTACTTCTGGACTCCATAACTACAAGGGAACAAATTTTCTGCAGTGTAAGCCTGGGAAAAGAATCATATTTTGATTTCCTGTTAAATTGCCTTCCCCAAACACAACAATCCTCATGTGTACTGTCTCTTCTCTTATGATCTTTATGATTTTAAAGTGTAGAGATCAGCCAGTCCAATACTAACAATCTCTTGGTGCTACTTGAAGTCCAAGATCTCAGGGACATTCACTGAATGCCTCACAGCACCCCAGTGAGCCAGAAGAGATCAGCAGAGAGGGGGCAGGATGGAAGGAGCAGAGTTTGGGAGCAATGTACAGTTCCCTGCCCCACCCCACCGTGATGCCACACCTCACTGCTTGAGAGGAACCTGGTTCCACACTTGAGCTAGGAAAATGTAGCACTTTGTATTTTTATAAAGATGAGAACATTAAAATGTTAAGCTAAGACTTACTTCTGTGACCAAATGACACTCTAGTTCTCCAATTCTGGGCCCTGGGTCTTCAACTTAGTTGTAGGCACTGGGTTCACACTTGGCTGTATTCATTCATCCTGATTTGGAAGATAGTAGCTATATGACTATATTTGCATTTGTCTTAAAATAGTTCCCTTCTGGGCCACAGAAATGGCTGAGTGGTAACATCAGTCCCTGGCACCATATGCTTGACCCTCTTAACACTGCCCTGGAATGACCCCCAAGCTCCCCAATGCCTGGATAGTCACTACATAAAAAAAGTATTCCTACTTTTAAGCCCAACCTTTTGTCAGGAACAAAAACCTTAATTTCAAAACAGGCCTTATATGATAGCTGAGAGCAAAATTTAGGTTAACACCATTGACAATGGTATCACTAGACTTTGAGGAGGGTTAGGAATAGAGGTCAAAGGCAAGGTCTTTGCTAACGATGAATGCTATTATTCAGCAAATATTGGCACTTGCTTTCTAGTGTCAGACTGTTTTTTTTCCTGCATGAACAACAAAAAAGAAGTGTAAATTGGATGACTATATAATTAATGATTAAATATGGGCCGTCTTAAGATGAATAATAAAACCTCCTTCATAAATGCTCATGGTAAACAGGTAGAGCTCAGAACTTGTTCTGGAATAATATGACATAAGGACTAAGAATGAAGATTCTGAAAAGTTGCCAAGCTGAATTTTGAACATTATTATCAAACCTGATCATTCTCTCTATATAGTGTAGTTGTTATTTAAAAGTATCTGTATAGGAAGGGCATTGGAGTAGTCACTTACAAACTAGAATGCAGGACAGAGCCTGGTACAGAGGTTTATAGACTACCTGGAGAGTTCACAGAGAACTTAGACTCAATGGAAGTGTCTCATTATTCTGCTTAAGTTGTCTCTTAACAGTTTTGAATTTGGGGAAACCTCCCTCACTGTGAAATGAGATCACACTGAGATCACTGAGCCCTTTGCTTCCAACGGCATTGTTTATGCCTCTAGGCACTTATTTTATCATGACTTCTCATGCATAATTCCTGCAACAAATTGATCCACTAGTGATATCAATAAATATGAGAAATATATATATATGTTTGTCAAGTAGTCTTTTAGATTATCTTCATTAGGATACAATGAAGCAAGGCTACCTTAATATGACTTTACATACTCTTTGATGTAACTTCCATTTCAGAATACTCTTGGCCAGGGAGAGAAAAGTTGTAGACTATTTCACTGTTTTTTTTCTATCTTTTTTTTAATTGATTGGTTGTTAAAAAGTATTCCCTAGACCAGTCCATGGAAAGCATCAACAGTTATTTGTAAGATGCCTTACCTCCCTTACCTTCAAATAATCTTCTATTCTTTGCACTAATTGCAAATTATCATAATTATTTACTAGAACTTAACAAGAAACAGATTCAAAACAAGCCTCAGTGGCTTACTGAAATAGTATATACAAAAGGGTCAAGTTCTAAATAATGTCAACATCCTAAATAATTGGGGTCTCTAGTCAAAATTTCTCACCAAATCCATTTTACTTCTTTGGTTTCTTGCTCAAATTTTATGCCATTCCAACATTTTAAGTAGCTCGAGATACTCACGGTGGGATTTCTTTAAATAGTCTCAATATTAAAGAAGTTCTTTAAACCTGAAATTCTCAAAACAAGTTGAGACTAGCACCCAGAACTCTGTGATTAGTTGGGTGGAAATAGCTTGTAGACAACACAGGACAGATTTTGGCTTACATGAGCAAATTTGTTGATTTTTGTGTGTGTGACTTTAAAATAGCTTAGTTTTCAGAATTAAACCCATTTCCCCCCATTTCATTTATGGAACTTCACCTTCACTGAATGTAAATGATGTTGGCTGAGGAAAGGGAGTGAGTCACAGGTAAACAGCAGTGTCAGTGCCCATTCGGAAGAATATAAATAACTGTCTCTCTCTATGCAACAGAGAGTTTTAAATGGACTGAATTATATAGGAAACTTTCCTGTGTAATTAGTTCAAAAGAACAAAGCAAAAAAGAAATCATCATGGATTCTCTTAGTACAGTCCTAATGTCCTTTTGGCCAAAGAGGTGAAACTCAACTTTACACACCTTTCTTCAACTTCAAACTTGTGTGTGCATTCTTTTATTTCCCTAATTATATTCTCTTATTCTTCCTTCTCTTATCTTTCTCATCCTTCCTTCCTCTTAGAATAAAGCTCTATAATTTGAAGTTTGTTAGCTTGAGATATATAATTAACTTTTACAGTGCACTAAAGTAAAATTGCTTCCATTTTCAAATAAACTTGTCAATGTAATCTGTATACATCCCCACCTAAATATATATTCTACCTTTGTATTTGTGAATTCCTGAAGCTTAAGATTATTTTATTTCTTTTTGTTTTGGAAGGCCACACCTTTGTGGTTCTCAGGCTTTACTCCTAGCTCTGCAATTATGGTCCATCTCTGGTAGGCTCAGGGAAGCTTATATGGTACCAGGGGATCCAACCTGGGTCAGCCACATGCAAGGTAAGTAAGTGCCTTATCCACTGTACTATCAGTACAGCCCCTCAGGAATATTTTATTAAATTGTGTATGATTTTTCATTTTATCTCTAGGTCAGATAGGAATACACCAAATTGTAGATCATGATACTATAAATTTGCCAACTTAGATTAGCTTTTTTTGGTATTTTTTTAAAATTGAGGTTCAATTGATATATAACATTGTACTAGCATTGAATATGCAACATGATTCATTATTTTGCACATATTGCAAAAAAGATCACTACAATTAAGTTTTTTTTTTCTTTTTTGGTCTACCTGGTAATGAGACTGGTTACTGATTTCATCAGTAAATGCTCGAGATGAGAGCCTTCTACTGATAGTATAGCACCTACACGGCAGAGCCTGGCAAGCTACCCGTGTTTTATTTGTTATGCCAAAAACTAGTAACAGTTATGGACCTCAATTCCATGACCTGAAGAATGGTTTGAAACTCTTCCTGTCCCTGGAGCAAGAAGATGCCCTCGGGTTACACTTGCTTGCGACAGGACATATGGAGATGTTACTGGTGCCAACTTGAGCAAATCGATGAACAACGGGAAGACAGTGATACAGTGATACAGTGATCTTAAATAATATGGAAAAACTAATGAAAAAGTTATAGAGGTAAGTATAAACTCTAGTGGTTAGGTGTCGGGGAGCCACTGGGGTCCCCAAAACTATCAGGACAGAAGTTTTCTTCTACCTCCAAGGCCATCGGGGAACAGATGAAAACTCACGAGTCTGGTGGAGTTCCAAAAAGGCTTTTGATAGTACAAAAGTGTTGCACTACACCGGCCCAGAGCCTCTGCATCTGCCCTGGATTGCTTCCTGCAGGTCACTTCACAGATAGGGGTGTAGTTTAAATGTGGCAGTTTATCTTACCATGTATTCTGTACTGGCTGATATAACTATTCTCTCGTGCTGCCACAATCATTGTGGGACTAGCTAGATCTTACCAGTATATATGGCCATGTTGGATCTCTAAGTAATTAGACCAGAGAGAAATGCTGTTTGCCTCCAAGATAACTCAAAGACAATTAAAATACAAAACTACCATGAAGTAAAGATGAGACTCTTGTGAAGGCTTGAAGAAATATTTAACTGGCATTAGTATAGTCTTCGGTACAGAGGCATGCCATCTCAGAACCCCCTTCTCTACCCTACAGAGGCATTTCCTAGGCAGATCCTGGCTCAATGATATTTGAATCTAAAAGGGCCTAGTTGAGGTCCTGGAGAAATTACCTGAGGGCATTTGACCCTGACGGCTTACCATAAAAGTGGGAGGTCTGGGTTGCAGGGATATAAAACTAGGTTGCTTCCCTCTCTTCGCTCTTTTTTTTGACTCTCTCTTTTTGGGTCACTCTCTCCTCCTTTCTGCTGATGTCTTATCTCTGTCTCCTCTCTACAGGGCCTTAACATGGGGTGTCAGCCATCTTGGCCTACACATGGCCACGTCCTAGGTGCAAACACTGAGTTTGGAGCTTTTCCTACTGCTGATTTGTATGCCTAAACCTGTGTTAAGTAAAGGATTTTAAAACCTTGCCAGATTCTGAAGTCTTTCTCTGTCCACCGGCCATGGATCCACCTGGGTAGAAGGGGATCCCTGACCCTGCTCCTAGATTTTGTGTGGGGCACCGCAGTGATTCCCTGAACAAAGCTCTACCGCCACAATCCAATGTAATGAAAGAACTCTAGCTCTGGTCAGAACTTAGACCATACAAGAGAGCCCAAGTGTCCCACCAAAGAGAGATGATCTCACCCCAGAGGAGTCTTACCCAAAAGGAGGGGGGGGGGCCGAGTGCCTCAAGTCAGTCCTCTAGATGCACCAAGTAATCCTAACCTCGACAGGGATGGTTCTGTCAACGAAGAGCCCTAAACACATTCTAGATAGTAGAAGAGGGTAGAAAGGTGGTGCCACACTCTATTATAGGTATAAACAAAGAGTTAAAACAAGGACTAAGCCCTTCCTCTGAGATTATCTCTTATGTAAAACACTAGAGAGAGAGAGAGGGAGGGAGAGAGAGGACGCTGGTATAAATTAATACATCTTAATTTCATGGGCTTCATGTAATCTAGATGGTAAGCCACAAGGTCCTTCTTATTTATTATCTGCACCAGGGTGATTATGAGTATCTTGACCACTTGATCACTTGATCACTTCATTTGAATCCCATTATTCATCGATTTGCTTGAACAGAAGCCAGTAATATTTCCATTGGACCCTATCACATGCCAATGTAGCCCAATGGCATCTGGTTGATTCAGGAATATGAAGAGCCTCAGCCTCAAACCGTTCCTTCAGGGTCTTGACAAGGAAGTCTGACCATCTTGTAGGTGGGCGGCCATGTGATCTTTTGACATCCCGTGGGATCCAGTCAGTAACGGCTCTAGTCCGGCGGTTGTCTCCAAATCGCATTACATATCCAGCCCATCTGATTTTCGATGCCTTGGCAAACGAGACAGCGTCCCTGATTCTGGAATAGCGACTGAGGTGAGAACTCCGGATTCCTTCTCTCACTTGAGTGAGGCGTGATATTCCAAGCATAGCTCTTTCGATTCCTCTCTGGGAGACCCGAATAGCATTCTCATCCTGCTTTCATATGGCCCAGGTCTCTGAGGTGTATGTTAATGCAGGGAGAATGGTGGAGTCGAAGAGATGTGCCCAGAGCCAGAGGTTCTTTGTCCTTTTAGCTATTTCTTTGATGCCTTTGAAGGCATTCCGTGCCACTCTCTTCCTCCTGCGCAGCTCAGGTTTTAGGTCGTTCATCATGTTGACTTCTCGACCAAGGTACACATAACTGCTGCATTCGGAGATGTCTGTTCCATTGAGAGTCAATTGGGCCTCTGGAACTAGTTCATTTTTTATGAACATTGTTTTCTTTAGATTCAGCTGTAAACCTATCTTTCCACATTCTCGGTTGAAGTCAGCCAGCATTTGTGCCGCTTGGCTGATGTTTGGTGTTATTAGAACGATGTCATCAGCGAATCAGAGGTGGTGTAGTTGCCGACCATCTATCTTCACTCCCATTCCTTCCCACCTCTAATTGTCGCATGATGTTCTCAAGGGGTGGCACTGAAGAGTTTCAGTGAAATGGTATCACCCTGTCTAAACCCTCTTTTGACATACATGATCACTTCTTTGTAGAATGGTGAGATCCTGGTGGTGAATCCATAATACAGCTCACGAAGGATCTTAATGTATTGGGTTTGAACACTCAGTTTGGCTGGGGCTTCGATGACTGCTTCAGTCTCCACAGAATCAAAGGCTTTCTGTAAATCAATGAATGTGAGACAGAGTAGCATCTTGTACTCCCTACAAACCTCGATGAGCCTGGTTACTGTGTGGATATGGTCGATTGTGCTGAATCCTTTCCGGAAGCCAGTTTGCTTGCATGGTTGTCCTTCATCTGAGTATCTTATTCTCTGTATATGAAAGGGTCACATTCGCCTGCATGAGGGCAAACTAGTATGATCCTTCCTAAAATCTAAAGATAGTTTCAACATAGCCAGGATGGCAGTCTCCTGGTAAATTCTAACTGTTCCTCGCTGGGTGCAGTGGGTATAAAGAGGAGCTGTGCCCAGTCTAGGTAACATAGAAGTCTTAGTAGTGTATACTAAGTCAGAAGTTATACAGAGTCAAGGTGATTTCTGTAATTGCCACACCCTCTCTGTGTTTACATAGAAGAGAGATCTCATTAGAATGAACCTTGGTTTAAGAACATGTAAATAGATTAAGCTGTGAGCAAAGCTCCCAAGCTAGCTAAGACTGTCATCCAACAGTTAGGTCTGAAAGTCATCTGAGAAATAAATGATTTTAATAACTTTGTAGCTATTAATGCTGACTCTCAGTGATTTAGACAGTCTTTAGGTCTACAGGATTTAAGTCCATTAGAATGACACTCTCTCTGGCTTATCTGTGACAATTAAAATAACATGAGATTCAGGTTTCTTGCAAATACTTTGTGAAACTGATGTGCTAGTGTTTGTACAGATTCAAGACTTCATTCAAGTTTTCTTAATGTTGCATTTAGTCATCCCCTGTTGACATTGTCTACCAGTAGTAACTTTTGGTGCTGCCTAGAGCTTGGGAATTCTCTTTACCTACAAATGCACAAGTGCACATAACTTGACAGTGACCAAGTATGCATAAACGGAGGGAGATAGAGAATTTATCAGAGGTTAGGTGATTGGGGCTATTCACCACATCAGGAAAGGCAGAAGAAAGAAAGAAGTGTTTTATTCCCACTAAAGAGATTCATTTCTTTCCCTCTCAATCATTCTTGGTGCATTTAGCTTGTCTGAGTGTGCCCTTAGTTCAATCACTGGGAATATGGATGGCTTCAAGAATGCCAGCTCAGAGTGAGCTTGTGTGTAAATGGGAGATTCCATCTGTTGGAACCACCTTGTACTGACCAGTGACAATATCTGTGGTGTTACTTATAGGAGCAAGGAGTCTTTTTTCTCTCTCTCTCTCTCTCTCTCTCTCTTTTCTTTTTTGGGTCACATCCAGTGTCAAATGCAATCAGTATGCTCAGCTCTGCACTCAGGAACTACTCCTGGCATTGCTCCAGGGGACCATATGGGATGCTGGGGATCGAACCGGGTTAGCCACATGCAAGGCAAGTGCTCTGTCTGTTGTACTGTCACTCCAGCTCCACGAGTGGGAATTCTATTGGGGCCACTGACAAGGTCCCAGATGTAGGAATGTTGGAATCCAGCACCTGTTTACTCAACTTTGTATCTAACAATGGTGGCATTGTCAAAACAAGTCATCTCGAGAGAAATTGGGGACATTAAATTATGATGGCACAGAGCAAGGATTGTTTCACTTACAAGACACAATCACTATGCAGGCAGATTCTTTTTGTATTTCTTGGTCACTAGAATTCTGAGCACCTGAGAAGAAGCACTAAATTCTGATTCTTCCCCATCAGTTCTCTGTCTTTCTTCTCAGTTGCCACTGCCTTATGGCTAAAATTTCTTAAGAAGATATAGTACACATATTCCAATTGTACTTTTTGAAAAATTATTCCAGTGCTTTATGTTCATGTATATTCCAAGTGAACTTAAACAAAATCATATGGTGCTTGTCTTTTCTCTGGCTTCTTTCACTGCATTAAAAATCTAAAAAAAAAAAAGTATTTTGGACTATAGGATCAATTCATGGATTCCAGAGAGGAAGGTATAAGAGGAGGTATGTGATAATTGGAGGTATTTAAAAGAGTTTGCCTCCAGCTCGGCAAGCCTGGCAAGCTTCTCGTATTGTATTTGATATGCCAAATTCCAGTAACGATTATATTAGGTCATTCCCATGACCTAATATAATGATTTAAGGCTCTTTATGTTCCTGTAGAAGCCGATGCCCCCTGGCTCTACTGGCATGAGACAGGACATATGGAGATATTACTGGTGCCCGCTCTAGCAAATAGATGATCAATGGGAAGATCGTGATCGTGATGGTGATGTGATAATTGTATATCATGGACAGTACTGGCCCTTTGATGGTAAATTTAACATAGTGTAGGTTGAGATTGCTTTTTGGTGATGCATTGAAACTTCCACTGTTTCAGGAGGAAACATTTTCTGACTTGACCCAGCCTGTGCACAGAGGAAGCTCCCAGGATCCTCTCCTCCAGAATCATTTCCGAGGCTATGTGTAGGACAGCAACTCTCAGGAGCATCCTGAAGGGAACTATACTTCTCCTAACCCCGTGTTCTCTCATGTTATTCACACAATTTCTGTCTTGCTTTTGTCTTTTGGCTACATCTGGTGGTACTCAAAGATTACTCCCTGGCTCTTTGCTTAAGAGTTATTCTTGCTGGTACTCAGGCAACACTCTGGGTGCTGGGAATAAAATCCTTGTCAGTCAGTTCAAGACAAGCATCTTATTTGCTATACTATCTTTTGGCCCCAATTCACTTCTCACTTGTATCACTGTATCCACTTTTCTTCCCATTGATCATCGATTTGCTAGAGCGGGCACCAGTAACATTTCCATATGCCCTTTCACATGCTAGTATAGCCCAAGGGCATCTGCTTGCTCCAGGAACATAAAGAGCCTTAAACCATTCCATCAGGTCATGGGAATGAGGTCTATAATTGTTACTGGTATTTGGCATATCAAATACGACCCGGTAGCTTGCCAGGCTCTGCCCCGTGCGAAGGGATACTCTTGTAGTGCCTCTGATCTCGAGCATTTATTGATGAACTGCATGTCCACAAGTGGCTTGCGAGCTGGGCTGTGATCAGCTCTTCTGCTTGGTGGAGTTCTGACGAGAGGGAGTTTGGATGTGGAAAATGGAGGGCCACTCACGGAGTGGGGGTTCCTCTGGCTTCTTGTGAGGGCTCTGCTGGGGTGGCAGGCCAGGGCTAGAACCCACCATCCCCTCCGGGTGCCTCGTGATAGGCTGGGCACAGGGGGAGCCAATAGCAGCTCTGCCCCATGTATGTGAGTCTCTGGATCAGCATACCTGGCTGGGCTTGAAAAAGACTACTGCAGGGGAGGTCTCGACAAGCTGGACTGTGATCAGCTCTTCTGCACCCAGAGAAGCAGAAGAGCTGACTCCAATTAATGTCATATATAAACAAACTTACATTTCTTTGTTTGATGTTGTTTGTGCTCATTTTTTCCATTAAACTTTCCTTATATTTCTTTGAAAATTTATTTATATGATTTTCTGTTCCTAGAGATTACGTGAATTATTGCAGCATAAAGTATATAGCAAGCTGGCTTGCATCTGCCACTGGCTCATTCCTGGGTATACCTTAAGGTGCTAAATTGCTTTCAAAGTGTCTAATTATTTGTAATTATAACTATGTAAGAAATCACTGCTCCAAACTTTAGTGTCAGTAGAAAGATGAACCAATAGCCTCCTGTTAGCACTTGGAATTTACCTTTGGGAAGTCAGAGCTTAGATATTTATTGCTGTGACCTCATCATGCCTGTAGTCACCTGAAAAATCAATGTTTGGTTCTCAGTAGCTTGAGCGAAGCCTACAGCTTTCTGAGATTAGGGTGGCATCTTCGAATTTTATGGCTGACTGTGTAAAACATGTATTATACATTGCAATGCTTTAGGAATCTCTCTCAACTGCTTTTTATTACTTATTTTTCCCTGAAGCACTTCTTGAATGAGCACATTTTAAAAATTAAACAAATCTGAAATCAAGAAAATGTATGGCTTTATATAATTATAGTTTCAAGCAAAGACTATTCAGACTAATCATTTGCCTATGCTTGGAAATTTATTTGGTGGTGATAGGTGGGGTGATGGTGGTGCGAGTGATCATTTTTTGAATGCACATCTCTAGACTAAACTTTGTTTACTAATCTTCCTTAAATATAATAGAGATATTGCTGGACAGGGATTTTACTCATGCAATTTTAAGTCATTCAGTGTGTGGTAAGTTTTATATCCAACTCTCCTGTTGGAAGGGATAATATATATTAGCAATTAAAATTGATGTTGCTTCTTGGTATCCCTGTTTCTTTTCACTTCAAAAGAAAACCAGAAAATAACTAATTTTCTTTTGATTTTTGTTATGAAATGGGGGAGATTTACACAAACATACTGAAGGTAGAAATATAAAGATATCTTTGTTGGCCATACTCTGTCTAACAGTGGGCACAGCAAAAGAATCCAGGTCAGAGTTTACTAGAAATAAATCTAAAATCTAGTTTTGCTAGCCTTCACTGTTTATTGCCTTTCTCTTCTTTTTGCATAAAATAGGAAAGATAATATCTATGTTTTAGAAATATCATGACTATGAAAGTTGAGAAATTACATGAAGGCTTTAAAACAATTGAGCATCAGATTCATAGTAAATAGAGTTGTCTCAATTATTAAAAAATTCAATTGTAAATATTATTATATATATTCATAGTTCAGTCCTTTTCTATGTCAGACCAATATATAATACATACATGATATAATTATATAATATA